>OZ019953.1:2973569-3031248 GCA_963970385.1 Theonella swinhoei
CTACATTCTCTTTCTGAACTTGCTACAGGACTGTCTATGGTGATGGATGTACCAGTATGACCTACTCCAGCACTGAGAGAGAGAGAGAGAGAGAGAGAGAGAGAGAGAGAGAGAGAGAGAGAGAGAGAGAGAGAGAGAGAGAGAGAGAGAGAGAGAGAGAGAGGGGGAGAGAGAGAGAGAGAGAGAGAGAGAGAGAGAGAGAGAGAGAGAGAGAGAGAGAGAGAGAGAGAGAGAGAGAGAGAGAGAGAGAGAGAGAGAGAGAGAGAGAGAGAGAGAGAGAGAGAGAGAGAGAGAGAGAGAGAGAGAGAGAGAGAGAGAGAGAGAGAGAGAGAGAGAGAGAGAGAGAGAGAGAGAGAGAGAGAGAGAGAGAGAGAGAGGTGTGTGTGTGTGTGTGTGTGTGTGTGTGTGTGTGTGTGTGTGTGTGTGTGTGTGTGTGTGTGTGTGTGTGAGCACACATGTGTCATCATTGTCTGCTTCCACCTCCTTCTCTACCCTGCCAGATAGGTTGACTGCCACCAGCTGGTACACTCCACTGTGTTTGAGCTCAGCAGAGGGCATGGTGAGGGAGCCATCCTCTGCCAGCTCCTTGGAGTAGTCAGCCCTCACCTCCTCTCCATTGTGATACCATGTCAGCTTCAGCTGAGGAGTACCTGTCACCTCCACTTGGAACACTACTCCCTCTTCCTCCTGGACACAAGTATCCTCAGGGATGCTTGTATGAGCAGGTGAACTGGCAGTCATGAAACTGCAGGTACTCACCATCTTTAGAGGACACCTTATCTTCTGCAATGGAGTAGTGTACTCTGTCCTTTTCTCCTGGGGAATACTTAGTCCCTCTCCTATAGGGGGCAGCTATCATCCCTAGAACAACAGCAGGTCATTACATCATGAGTCACTAACCTCCTCCTCACCCACCACACAACCAGGACTATGACTACCACCACCAAGATAGCCGCAATTTCTGCAAAGACTCCACCTACTGCACCCCCTGCACCACCACCACCACTCCGTCCTTCAGTATCTGAGTCTGAGGGGGAATACATCATGACTACATGACCATCCCAGTGACTACCAGTACAGGATGGATGGACCCTGCTGAGGTGGTAGTCATACCATATGTAGGTAGGTTACAGTGTACTTAGTTACCCTTTTCAGTACTACGTGTGATGGGGGGACTGGTCATACTACCAGCTGGATTGACCACTGTGACTGTGATAGTGTATGGAGTGTCACTCTTCAGTCCTCCTATGGTGTAGGTGTTGTCACGTGCATCTACCCTCACAGGATTATCATCAGCCTTAGTAGTGACACCAGCTTCTCGTCACACCACATCAGAATATGTCCCATGTTCACCAACACTCCAGGAGAGGGAGATGGAGTTAGAGGTGACCTTTATGGAGTCCATATCAATGGTAGGCTTCTCTGGGGGAGGGACTGGAGGGTGGGTTCCACCAGTCAGGTGTATTCAGATGTGATGTGAAATTCTCCATAATGGGTACAGCATTAATAAATCTTGTAGCAGAACAGCATTCCTGTCTACTGTATTTTGTAGAAATAATTATGCAACCATGGCACAAACAGTGGGATTTGTTTTTACTGTTACTTGTACATGTATGTCCTCACCTAACATGATCTCCATATCTGTTGCTATACTCTCACTAGGGAGGTGTTGGGATGTGGCCACAATGGATATGGTGTAGCTCTCTCCATTCTGATGACCAGTCAGTAGGTAGTTGTCTGTGGAGCCATCACTAACATTCACACTGCCACTGCTGCCACCACTATAGTAGATCCTGTATCCAGTTATATCCCCCAGTGGAGTGGGTGGGCTCCAAGACACTCAGATACTAGTGGGACCTTCCTGGACTGCCATTAGGTTAGTGGGAGCTGAGGCAACTGGAGGGAAACCAAAGTCACCTTCATGCTATGTAGTTACTTTATTTGTATACCTTCAACAGTGTAATTAGCCAAATCCTCAGATGATTTGTTATTAGCCACAATACATGTGTAGTTTCCTCCCAGTCTCCCAGGGTGTGGGTGTACTGTGCAGTCACAGGATCATTTAACACAGTCTCATTTCCTTCAGTGACAGTGGTAGCAGGTCCACCAGTGGAGTTACAGGTGAGGGTGAACTGAGCACTGGCTTCATTGAGGTCAGAGTCCAAAGTGAATGTCATATTACCGGGTATTGTGATGTCTCCTGAAGAAAATGAATTACAAAGTACATGGCCATAAAGATCTTTAACCCACTGCCGCAGTTCTCAAGGCTGGGCATCCAGTGTCCTGCTCCAGTCTATGTATGTTGTATGTTGTATGTCTTGTGTGTAGTTATTATTTGGTTTGTTGAGGTTAGGGTTCTGTGTTTCCCTTCTAATACCTCTTGGCTAGTGTGCATGTGTTTCAATGTAGTTACATGCAATGGGATGTTGGGCTAGCTAGCACAGGTAGCAGATTACTTTCTACCAGTCAGTAATTTACATCATACCTCCTCCTCCACTGTTGTAAGTCCCACATAGACTGTCTGATTTATGAATGTATCATCCTCTACCATACAGTAATATATCCTTTCAGATGGAGGATCACTAGCAGTGTTCCTATGTAGTCGTACTACCAAAGGATATCTATCTTATCAAATCCTGGAACATCACCACTACGTCAATCACCAACTCTACTCCCATCTGGTGCAAACCAGTCTCCTCCAGAATGGAGTCGCCCACCAGGACAGGAAGTGAGATTACCAAAACGGTTAGTATTACAGATGATAGCAGTGTCATCAGTGGAGCCAATATCACTGATCACCACATAGCCATGGTTAGGGATGTAGTCACCTCTCAGAGTAAGATATACACCTGGAATAGTACAGAATGAAAGGAATATTATGTGAGCCTGTCAAATCACATGTCATACGAGGGCTTTAATGATAGCCAAATCAGGTGAGAACAGGCTACATACACTGAACATCTTCTCAAGAACATCTACAAATACACTTGTATACTTACTTGGAAGAGTCTCAATAATAACTGGAGGGTCACTGTATACTCCAATACCAGCACTCTTCACTGCTGCCACTTGAATGGAGTAGGTAGTGGATGGATTTAGACCAGCTATGGTGGTATGTCTGGAGCAGCTGACAGTACTGCTGATGATGATGTCACTGTACAACTCATTAATCACCTCATGGATTGCCTCACTACACAGGTAGGAGTGCCATAATTCGAATTCAAATTGTGACACAGTGCTATCTGTATATCACATATACATGTCTGAGTGTCCCCTGTGACCTCCTGCTATAGGTTGGCCGGCTGCACAGCTCCATCTGCTGCTCTTACATCTGTGAGAGAGTCTGGGGTGACCTCCTTCAACATCACTGTCCAGTGGGGAGAAGTGGACTGCATCTACCACAATGGAGACATAACAGGCTACTCAGTGCAGTATGGGGTACAGGGGAGTGGGAGTACACAGACTAGGGATGTCTCAGGAGGTGATAGCATGAGAGGTTCAGAATAGAGCAGAGAGAGACACAGGTAACTCTATGAAGTATACTAACTAGCGGCCATTGTGGTGGTTAGAGAGTTAAAAATCTTCATACATATACATACATCAGTTTCAGAGGAAAGGTGTACACATACATACTGCCCTGAAAAGGTTATTATTAAATCTCACAGAAACAATGTCAATGTCACGCTCTCCATGTACAAATTTACTTTAATAGGACATGATCAACATTAGTAATGGCTACCTCTCACCTGCCTCCTCAGTCATTGCAGTGGCAGTGTCATTGACTATACTAGCAAATGAATTGACTCCTGGCACAGTGATCCTGTAGAGACTGTCTTCCTCTCGTCCTGATGTAGAATAGGTAGCTAGTGCTAATGGAATTGGTGTTGATAGTCCTACTGCACTGTAAAAATATTAAGTTTGTATTAAACCATGGTATGGTTATCTCAGTTGCATCTTCTCTGGTGTTTACTGTGATTTCCCTATGGTGTGTATCACTATAATTGGTGGTCAATATTCCCAGAAACAGAAAGGATGCAGTAATAGTACAAACATCCTTTTGGTTGCCAATAGTAGTTGTAGTGATACACACTTTGGTTTCTGAGAATATTGACCACCAATTATAGTGATACACACCATAGGGAACTCATAGTAAACACCAGAGAAGATGCAACTGAGATAACCATACCATGGTTTAATACAAACTATTTTTACAGTGTGCCCTCATCCTCATCAGGACATTCTCCTGAGGTATCTCTCTGCCACATCACCTCATAGCTGGTCACCATTGAGCCATCAGGAACACTCCAGGAGAGGGAGATTGAGGTGGATGTTGTGGACACACTGACAGTAGGCTGGCCTGGACCTGGGGCTGGGATATTATAAAAGTCCATGTGTTAAAATACACCCACTCAGTGAGTATCATAGGTTCTGAATTGAAATGGCAAATGACAGAAGACCATGTGGAGTGACCCCATCACCTCATCCCACCCGAGGCAGTACATTTATTGTCTGCAGAGTCTCTGAGGTCTGAATATTTCTTGACAACCTTGGGACAATAGAAATTGTCCTGTCTATTTAGGTGTCCCCATTTCAGGGTCAAGACTAGAGGGGTTCCACTGTACATGTACTGTAACTATACTATTCTGAATGACCACCTCCATACCTTGCAGTTAGTGTATGTTATGTTGTATGTTCACATCTTAACTTCTGGGAAAATGTTATTAACTCTCGGTGTGCATGTGCAGCGAGGGTTACTGTACTTGGTTTGTGTGTGTATCTGTGTGTGTGTCTGATGCCCTATTTCTTGGACACTGTAAGCTTATATGTTGAAATGAAGGTATCAATGGCTTGCAGTGCAACATGGAGCAGACTTTTATAAAAGGGATTTTCCCTATAAATGTTTAAGTTATGGCGTCATTTGTTTATCACAAAAGCCACCAGGCCTATTGCAGTGATCCAGAGCTTGTTCCTTCGACGGTAAAGCTGTTCAAAAGCCTAACGGGGTGCTAAACACTACCGAAATACGAGCTAGTGTAGTGCAGTGAGCTTCTCTGCCAGTAACTCCTATTTTCTGTATACTTCAGTTATACCCGAGAGGTGAAGTTTTAATGTAAAGCGTTATACGCATGCGCATCATCTCAGTTTAGCTGGAGGGTTTGGCGCAAAGAGTGTGCACTATAATGCTGTTCATATTACATGTAGTAGAGTAAGTTACCAAACTTCGCCAGGCACCTAATTTCGACAGTCTAAACAGCGTGTTCAACAGTGCCCCACTAAACCTAACTACATGCTCTTATAGACAGGTACGAGGGCACTAACATTTAGAAGTTTGAAGAGATTCAGCCTAATAGAAGCGAAGCGATGAACGTGAGAAGTGACCTGCCGAATACTTCGATTTTCGTCAGTCGGACATCTATTTTCGTTTTTACCTGAAAAACAGAACTAGAGCCTAGCTAATACACACTAAATTAACTCTATATAGAGCGTACTCTAGAGTGGAGCAATCGCTGCAACAAGAGAACCTGGCAACGCCCCGCTACAGCTCGCTCCTGACGAATTAATGTGCTGAATCAGCAAAATTATTTTCAGCATGAAACACGTTCAGAAGTTACTGCTGAGACTTGTATTCAATTGTATTGATGTATTACAGTGTATGTTCAGCTGAGAACATTGTTTTATCAAACTTTAATATGTGATTTAAAAATCACACTGAGAACACAAACTGAAATCATACATTAAAGTTTGATGAAACAATGTTCTCAGCCTAACATACACTGTAATACATCAATACAATTGAATACAAGTCTCAGCAGTAACTTTTGGTTGAGCTTAGTGTACAACCTACACCACAAAAATTGAGTGCCAGCAGCATATAATGATTGTGCCACGGCCTGGTATATATACATATTTACTACATCTTTCCACATTTTAATGATTGTATGCTCACTTCTGCCATATTTGGCTTGTAGACTATTATACACATTTTAAACTATAGCTAGAATAATAACAAATACTGTAGAGGCTTACAGGTTTTCAGCTATGCATAGTAATAGTACATTACATGTTATAATTTCAATCAGTTCACATATTCTGTAGCAAATCACTTTCAAAGATTGCAGATATCAGCTCCAAGTTCCCTGATTGCACACACATTGAGGATGTTTCCAATCCTCTCATTCAATACTGAGTCAGATAGGAATGTATCTCCACTAACACACTCAGCAACATCTGGACTGGCTATACCAGTCGGGCAATTGGGGTTGACCCTCACCAATAACCAATCAAGTGTCAGAGACGGTGCAGTGAGGACCCAGTTCTGAATACTGCTCAACATGTAGGAAGAGTGTGCAACATTAGTGGGAAAAGGGTTAATAAGTGTGGAACGATATGTGACTGTGGTGGGGTTGCCATGGCAAACAAACAGTCCTTGTCTTAGAAATATTTCAGAGAACTCAGTGCAGTTATTACAACGCTCACGAATGATACGAGTTATATGAGAGTGCAATTGTACTTCGATACGTTCCTTGGTCTCCAGCTGCAAAAAAAATACTCTTTATGTAGGGATGGCACTAACACATAGGGTTCACACACACACATACACACACGTGCACACACACACCACACAACACACACACACACACACACACACACACACACACACACACACACACACACACACACACACACACACACACACACAAATATCTGGCTACAGATGCTTTACAATGAAACATGTGTAGAGCTGAGTAGTGATAATAAAGGAGGTGAAGTGAGGATGACGACACACAGTTAACTTAGCAAACTCCATATCCCTACGTTTTTGTTATTGGGTTACATATTACTGTGTCATCCCTACCCTGAATATACTGCAGCTTGTTTCAATGATTTGTGTTTCTATTTTGAAAAATGTATGAACAGCAGTATTAATGATTTTACATTTTGCTACAATACCTAGCTGAAAAGGAACTGAGACAGAAATAACAGACAACTACAGTAACCTTCCTGCACATGTGTGCTGAGGGTTAATTATGTTACTATCCTCTGTAAATAGCATGTATGGTGTCATGTATATAGCTATGATGTAACTTACCCCCCAGTTGAGACAATAGTCTACAGGTCCAAACTGTATCTGGAAATACTTCTTATCTGCAGAATAAGGCACTATGTAAGTCATAATTTGCATGTATAGCTATTGACTTACCGAAAGTAAAAGAAGTGGTAGTGATTGGGGTATTGACTAGTAACTCCACAAACTGAAGGGAAAAGGTATGCACATATCCTGGTATACTGTCATCAACATTAATTTCTAATGATGTCACATTTATAGGAACAAGAGACACATGCTGAGTCATCAGAGCACCAGTTTCATTGAAAAAACTCTGGTAGTGCACTTCAGTTGGAAACAGTGAGTGTCCAGTCCACTTCAATTTGAGAGCTGTGGCATTCATTGGCTTTATGTATATCACTTCAAGAGCTGAGAATAATGAGAAATAGAGTCTATATCCAAGTGGTTCCCAGTGGCGTAGACAGGGGGGGTGCTCTTGGTGCTCGAGCACCCCCTTCATGCCTGAAGCTATAGGTTTTAGGCTACTGTACTGTACATCAAGTTTACATCTTACCTGAAGATTCAGCGGAATCGAAGCATCCTGTTTATCTCCGGATTCCGATGTATTATCGGCGAGCGGGAGTGAGCTAACCTAGTGGTATGAACGCGGGCGTTTTTTCCGTGTCAGTGCTCATGCGTCAATATTACGTATGGTTGATTGCGATACGTCGTCAAATAACAGAAAGGGAACTTCAACAACTGGTTTTAAGACTAGTACTAGTAGATAAATGCAGAGCATTTTTGGTGAGCGGGAACGAGTCATGAAAATGACTGGTCGTTAAAATTGCGGATTGTACGAATGTATACATAGTAAATCGCGCCGTTCAGACGAGCCTCTTCTTAGCAGTTTCACGGGCACAGCGTTCTCTCTCTTGCTATAGTACGTAGGCGACTGTGCCCTTTGTTACCTAGTCGCGCGCGCAAAATAAAGGGGTGTGGCTTCCGGCCGAAAATTCCGAAGCGCTAGCGCTCGGCACCCCCTCCTAAATCCTGTCTATGCCACTGCACTTCTATACCTGATACAATCCCCAATGTATGTAAGGCTGCATCTATGCAGTAAGGCAAGGGATGATGGCGTGCATTTATTATAAAGTCTCCAACTTCAGTAATTAGGCATGTCTACATTTATTGACCCAAAGCCTCTGTTGTTGGAAAACAAGTTGTAATAGCACCGGCCATTGACACGGAAAACAAATCATGCAAATCGCCGAGTGTTGCACTGAATCTGTCGCTACATTGGCAGACAGACAAACTCGTGCACCGAGGGTTGCTCACCATCAGTCATTACAGCAATAGGATCACTGTATACTCCAACACTAGCACTGTTCACTGCTGCCACTTCAACTGTATACTCAGTAGCTGCAGATAGTCCAGAGATAGTGTATATTCTTCCACTGGAGTCTCCAGTAACCATCTCAACAGTCCTCTCAGCACTTTGTTGTACTCCATACCGCACTATATAGCCTGTTAAGTCTCCATTGTGGTGTACGCAGTCAATTCCTCCCCACTGGACAGTGATACTGGAGGTGGTACTTCCTATACTTATAAGAGTGGGAGCAGCAGATGGAACTGGGGTAGAAGAAGAGAGGAGGAGGAGGAGGAGGAGGAGGAGGAGGAGGAGGAGGAGGAGGAGGAGGAGGAGGAGGAGGAGGAAGATGATGGATGATAATTTTCTCTCACCTGCCTCTTCAGTTATTACAGTGACAGTCTCACTGACTATACTAGTAATTGAATTGACTGCTGTCACAGTGATCCTGTAGAGACTGCCTTCTTCTAGTCCTGATATATTGTAGTTTGTGGTAATATGATTAGTGTTGGTAGTACTACTGCCTTCATCCTCATCACTACACCCTACTGAGGTATCTCTCTGCCATATCACCTCATAGCTGGTCACCACTGAGCCACTGGGAACACTCCAGGAGATGGCAATGAAGGTGGCTGTTGTGGTGATCACATGGATACTTGGTTGACCTGGACGGGGTTTTGAATATCACACAGTACGGTAGTACTGTGTGTATAGGGATTGCTATGGTCTATCCCCATTGAAAACCATATATAAGGTTTTTCATCACTTTCACTTTCAGTTTGCTACCTACCGGACTTCTGTTAACATGAATGTGTGTAACTATACCCAGAAACTAACTGTGATTATAAAATGGTATCATTTGATGCTGTTAAATTATATGTAAATTCTCCATCTTCTTCTTCTTTTTCTTCTTCTTCTTCTTCTTCTTCTTCTTCTTCTTCTTCTTCTTCTTCTTCTTCTTCTTCTTCTTCTTCTTCTTCTTCTTCTTCTTCTTCTTCTTCTTCTTCTTCTTCTTCTTCTTCTTCTTCTTCTTCTTCTTCTTCTTCTTCTTCTTCTTCTTCTTCTTCTTCTTCTTCTTCTTCTTCTGCTTCATCTTCTTCTGCTTTGAACAAGCGTAACTCACTAACGGTAACACATCTAAACGTGAAACTTGGTACAGTGATATAGTTCCACTGTGGGTATGTTAAAAATGTTGTAAACAAAGTACTTCTTTTAAAATAAACAAAAATAGCCTCAGTCCATGTATTATTAATGGAGGCCACACAATCCTATATATAACTAATGAAAGGTCTGCTAAATGTGAAATTTTGTATGATAGTATAGTTTAATACCTAAATGATCAACGTTGTGATAAAATCTCTGTAAACAATGTAAATCTTGTAATATAACAACAAATAGCCTCAGGCAAGGATTACTGTATCTCACTAACAAAAGTTCTATTGAATGTGGAAATTGGTATGATGATAAAGTGTAATACCCCAACGATCAACGTTGTGATAAGATTTCTGTAAACAATGTAAATCTTGTAATACAACATCAAATAGCCTCAGGGAAGCATTACTGTATCTCACTAACAAAAGCTCTACTAAATGTGGAAATTGGTATGATGGTAAAGCTTAATACCCCAAAGATCAACATTATGATAAAATCTCTGTAAACCATGTACATCATGTAATAAATAGCCTCAGGCAAGCATATCTTACTAACAGAAGCTCTACTAAATTTGGAAATTGGAGTGATGGCAAAGTGTAATACCCCAATGATCAACATTGTGATAAAATCTCTGTAAACAATGTAAATCTTGTAATACAACGACAAATAGCCTCAGGCAAGCATTACTGTATCTCACTAACAAAAGCTCCAGTAAATGTGGAAAATGGTGTGATGTTGAAGCTTAATACCCCCAAAGATTAACATTGTGATAAAATCTCTATAAACCATGTAAATCATGTAAAAAACAGCCTCAGGCAAGTATTACCGTATCTTACTAACAGAAGCTCTACTAAATTTGGAAATTGGTGTGATGGTAAAGCTTATTACCCCAATGATCAATGTTGTGATAAAATCTCTGTAAACAATGTAAATCTTGTAATATAACAACAAAATAGCCTCAGGCAATTGTTAGCTATATCTCACTAACAAAAGTAGTACTAAATGTGGGTATCCCAATAATTACTGTTGAGATAAAATCTTGTAATCTTGTAAATGCATGCATTACCAAAACCCTAATTTCTCCATCATCTTCTTTATTAATATTCTTCTTCTCCAGTAAACAAGCCTATCTCACAAACGGTACAAGTATTTACCTTCATTTTTGCATGAAATACAAAAAAAATATTCCCCTGCGGAGTGCCTTTGCTCAACGGAATCTTCGTAGGACCTTTCCTGCACGAGTAGAGCTAGGAACAGATGTATTTCCGTATACACCAACGCCATTTCCTCATTATTATGCGCGTGTGATTTCACGTGACCGCGAGGAGCAAAAGGGGTGGGGCTCGCGCGTAAAATACTATTGCATGTATTTGGCAATGAAAAACAAGTGAAACAAGTATGAAAAACACTTCATTAAAATGTTAAAGGATGTAGAGATGACAATGCTAAAAAGTACAGAATAAGATGCAGTATATGTAGGCAATACCAGTGATGATAGCATGAGAAATAAGGAGCAGCATGAAGGCAAAGACAAGGGATGGGCATGCAACAATCATAACATGCGGAACCCCTTCATGTATCTTTTATATGGGGTTACGAAGAAGAAGAAGAAGAAGGAGAAGAAGAGGAAGAAGATGATAATGATGATTTTCAATAGTGCGGTTTGGCCGATTTCCGTAAGTCATTGTAGCTGTGTACATGTACTTTATGTACTTTGATGGTCTTAGCAGGTATAGAAACACTCCTAGAGCACGTGTGTGCTTGTAACTGCCGTGTTTGGAGTTCTGAGCCATTCTAGATGTGGGAAAATGGGCGTGTCGTGTCGGTGCCATCCCAAGACGCATAGAGAGTCTACTGACTCTCTGATACCAGTCAGAATGTTCTATATACCCTTTACAGTGTAACTTAATGCCAATATCATTAAATCATACCTATAGTGATAGTCTCTGCAGCAGTCACCTTACTGGGTAGTGTACTGGAGGTGGCCACCATGGTAATGGAGTAGGTAGCCCCTGTCATTAGTCCAGCGATGGTGGCAGTAGTGGCATTAGCTCCAGCCATCTGTGAGCCATTATGTCCTCCATCTTGCAGCTGGTAGTAGATAATGTAACCAATCACAGCAGGTTCTCCTGATGGAAGTGTCCAGGAGACTTGTACACTGCCCACTCCATTCTGAGACACAGTCACATCAGAGGGAGGGGAGGGAACTATATATATAGATGAATGCTTTGTGAGACAAAGTGTGCAAATGTCATAGCAGGGATAGCTAACAGTTTGAGTTTAAGCCATGTATAGAATGGCTATAGCTACAGGGCCGAACCAATTTTTGGCTCTCCAGGAATGCGCATGCGCATGCCTCCCGCCATGGACGCTTGGCGTCGTAGTTGCTGAAGTTACCGTGACAAATGACAATTTCTAAACGTTACTGAGCATGACTACTGACATGCGTGGCACAAGTTACATACGTACGTACGCATTCATTGGCGGAGATGTGGACCGGATTAGCTGCCTCGCGCTAATGCGCTCGACAAGTATATAAGTGAGCAGGGCTAGCGATCGTTTAATATGGTTGGGGCTCTGTTCACGACTGCATATCGGATCGCTGCGCATGCGCAGATGACCGGACCAATAAAATTATGCTTCCGCCGGACCTGAGCTAGGGTTAACTTATTATGCACTCATTATGCACTTGCTTAAACACATGTACAAACACCAATATAGTGAGACTAATTGATACACAGGTATACATTTTTAAAGGCTTTGATTAGTGCTTAAGCTTGTAGCTGCATGGTTAGCTTCTTCAGGAGGATTAGCTAACCTAATCAGATACCACTAACAGCACTGTTGTTGATGATTGGTACTGTCGCTGTGCAATACTGAAGTTCTTTAAAATGTATACTTACAAAAAAAAGCATCTTTACTATGACTTAATTGTTTACTGGTCAGCCACAATAGAGATGCAGAAATGTCAAAGTCAATGTAGATTTTTCAGGCAACATGCAAAACCATGTATCTTCATCTGTAGAACTATAAATATACCTTGAACAGTGAGTTGTGCCGAACTCTCATTATTAGATGGTCTGTTATTAGCTACAGTACATGTGTAGAGTCCTCCCAGTCTCCCAGGCACAGTCAGGGTGTGGGTGTACTGTGAAGTAGTGCGATTATCTAACACAGTCTCAGTTCTTTCAGTGACAGTGACAGAGTCTCTGGTCCAAGTGACAGTGGTAGCAGGTCCACCAGTGGAGATACAGGTGAGGGTGAACTGAGGACTAATTCCATTGAGGTCAGAGTCCACAGTAAATGTCATACCATCAGGTATTGTGATTACTCCTATTTAATATAAACATGTGAACAAGTAGCTATTATATCTACATAATTCTTTTGCTGACTATACATTTATACACACAGCATATATTCATGGCTGTGTATATAGATAACTACATGTAGGGATATGCAAAGAGCAATAAGGTTCAGTCTACTTGACTAACAGCCTCAGCCGCTGATCTACATGTAGCTGTATATTTTTGACTTTATAAACATATGTCATTGCCTACACTAAATATAGACCAAGAGAACATTGAAGAAGGAAAACATGCAAGTGCAGTATTATATGTCTATATACCAGTATTACGTTTCTTCTATAGCATATAATAATATTCAATTTGCTATGTACCTCCTTCACTGCCATAATATAGTCCCACATAGACTGTCTCTCCAACTGATGGATCACTATCATTATGGACAGCATTAGTTGGAATAACACAGCGATATATACCAGATGGTCCAGTAGGATTGTTCCTACGACGTATGTGAACTACCCGATATTGACGATCCTCATAAATATCAGAATGCATCCCATAAATATAGTCATATATATATTCCGTATAGAAAGGCAGTCTTATTTCACTACCAGGACTAAACCAGTCTCCACGGGGTGGTCCATAATCAATACGACAACATGTCTGCAGGTCAGTGTGACACTGTACAGTATCACTGTCACTGCCAGTGCGATCATCACCCACTTGACTGAGGTCCACATAGGAATGGTTGGATAGGTTGTTTCCCCTGAACGAGACGTAAGGATATTCAGCCTGAGACTGGACCTCCACCAGAGACCAGTGAAAACACAGGAGAACACACAACAGTGTGACCTTCGTTTGAACCATCTCTACATCGAAAGATCAGCTAGATCTACTAGCTTATAGGAGTAATATATTGGAGTCGTCCAAAAACTCTCGTATATAACAGAATAAGTCCCACAAGTTACGTGAAGTAGATCTACGTATGAATCTATGCGCAGGAGCGCCGCGGAGTAATTAGATATTGGTTGTTAAACCGCCTGAGGTATATAGCAGTGTCCTAAAATTTGCACACCGGCGAAGACAACTTTTAAAACTGGGAGGGGTGTCACGCAAAAAGTGGACCGGACCAAAAGTGGACCGGGGGTCCAATTATGGCAACCAAAAGCGGATCGCCCGGTTCACTTTTGGGTGCCATAATTGGCCCCCCGGTCTGCTTTTCGTGGCAAAAAGCGGTCCACCCTAGCGAAAAGTGGACCGGGTGTAGTTTTAGATCATTAGCCCGTTTGTGGGGGTATAAAAACATTACTACTGATACCTTTATGACTGTACTGTGCCACGACAGAGCTACTTGTGTTGTTCGAAAATTACCACCCTCGTTGTGTTAATTCTGGCGTACTGCCCTTGTCGGTGTTCACACACACAGACCCTCTACCGCTGCAGGCTTTTGAATGTATGCCCGGACCACTTTTCGCCAATTAATGCGGTCCATATTTCGCAGGCAAGTCAAATTGGACCGAGGGGTCCACTTTTTACCCCGGACCAATTATCGCGTGACAGGAGTACAGCGAACTTTTAATGATAGTCATGTACCGTTTGACCTCGCCTACTTTTGCTCATGCGCGGTCGCTGGTTTCAGTCATCACGTCTAGAAGTCGATGGATACGCCTCAAAAGACCACAGTGAAGATGCATTTTCATTCATTAGCACACGTTTGGCAGTGACAGCTGATACAGGCTCTGTTGAGTAGCTGGAACTGACTGACCGAGGAGCAAATGCGAAGCAATCATCGTCCATCACCCTTAGATATAATCAATCTACAAATTACTGTAAGAACATTATTCAAGACAAAATTCTATGCCAAACCTGCCTTGCTGTAACTGAAGTAAGCTTTTATGCCTAGTACTTTGGCATAAAATACTCTTGTGTAAGTCTAAACACTTGCACACTTGTGAGATAGAGTACTACTATTATTATTAGCCTAATTCTGAGCATTGTGGGCGAGCGGGAGCAAAACCCACTGGCGAACTGCATATATAAGAATATGAATTTATGACATCAATTACAATTGTGGAACTATGTTAATAGTACTTAATAGTACTTTCAATGTTGACGGAATAAAATTGGGAGAGATTTTAATCTTCTGAATCAAAGTTAATTATTGTTTGATTGATAGTGTTGGTTGTGTATAAGAAGTCACTGTAGAATGTTGTCTTTCAACCACTCCCACTGTGACTTCCGTGACAGAAGCCAACATGCTACAGTGACTTCTTATACACAACCAACAATATATAGCATCCATCATTCTGAAGGGCCCGGGATTCTTGGTCCAATAAGCCAAGGTCTTGCAATTGAGGAAGGTTGATGACATGTCCACTATACCCCCATACAGAGGGAGGTGGTAGACAGACATGATGGGCAAACAGCGGCAGCAGCATTGATTGTTTTCAGAGACTAAGGAAGATAGGGAAGCCATATCATTATATGCTATGTTATTAGGGTTGGAAGAGCTGATGCTAAGTCGATGTAAATAGGCCTGTCTATCCTCTAGAATCCCTGCTGCCTCTAGAATGCCCGCCTGCCCTGCGTTTCAACAGTTCGGGAAATGCTCACTTCAAGAAACACAGATAATCCAGGTATGCTATTCCTCTTTCAGTGATCTGAGCAATGAAATTAAGAGTAACAACCAGGACCAAATGATGTATCAGCAACTCTACACCCAGTTATGTAGCCAAGAGTGTACTGAACAGATCAAGACATTCAGTCAAGTGTGTGATGCTCCTCAGTTCACTGACCCCTTTCTACATGCCTGTGAAGAGAACACAGTTTCTGGAGATTTCTGTCTGGTTGGAGTGTTCACTAACAATGGATTAGAAGCAGCTACTCACTGCTATTCTGCATTAGCTGCTGACTATTGCTCAGATAGCTGTAAATCGTCCCTGGTTCAGCTAAAGAATGATCTTGGTTGCTGTATCAATTCACTCTTCAATGTGACTGCTTACGGATTTGACAAGTTTAACATTGCTGACTCTGACCTCTGGGCACTGTGTGACATAGAAGTGGTGGAATCATGTAACAATTCTCCCCTTGCTTTAACTGACTCTAGTGCACCAACACAGCAAATATCTCCTGTAATGATTATCTTTGCGCTAATATTTAGTGTGTGGCTCTACCTATAGCTATAAACCACCACTATACACAGCTACTTGTGTGCAGTTTATTATATCTGTATATACATGTGTTAAAAAGTATGGTGTGTCTACTATAGCTAATAAGGTCTTGGTGCAAGAAATATAGTTGTGTACCTGACACGTATATCTCAGTACTTAAACAGTGTAACTATGAAGTATCTAGCTGTCCATCAGAGTCAAACATGGGGAGCACTGGCATGATAGGATTGCCATGGAGGGATTGTTGGGGAACGAAGAATGAGAACGAGTGAGTTAAGGCCTGCTGCAGGGAGTATAAACACATGTATTTAATTCACAATAGCTACACTATATATACCAGTAACCATAATTATTATGATAAAGTAATATGTTGGGATGGCATCCAAAGCAGAGCATGATAGCATGCACAATGCCATAGCAATGTAGGAAGGGATAGACACGTGCCACACTGCATTGTTCAATACCACTGCCATACATGGATCGATACATACTCCCTAAACAGTCAAATCACTACTACAGCTTTATATTCAATTGCAGAATGAACTTTCCTTCTGTAAAAGTCAGTGTTGTCCATATAGCTCTTTTTCGGCTATTATATACATGTAAGTAGCATTCTTTCATTATACTTGGTAGCCAGGAATATTCCTGTATACGTATGCTGATAACAAAGACAGACAGACCCCTTGGCATTGGCGATTCCCTAGTATAGCTACCTGGCTAGTGGCTACCCAGGGCCTACCTATTGGTAGCCTGATGATATTCATAATGGAAACTACATATCATACTCATGTAAATCCATGTAAGTGAAGGTACATGACACTATTTATCTACTACAACCAAAAACAATGAAAAAGTTCATGTGGCAGATCGACAAGACTGCAATATAAGATACTTACAGAGTATACACTCTTTGAAGTGGGAGCCATCACACTTGATCCAGGTCCTGGCATTCCTGATCTGGCTGATGTGCTCTGAGAGAAGACGGGAGAGTGAGAGCCACGCTGGTGAGTAGATGGATGAGATGATCTGGGAAACACAAGATAGAAACCTCAGTGTAAAAACCTTATTCAGGTTCATTGGGTGGCCTCTGTATGTACATATGAACAATCCTGTACATGTATATGTGAAGTTCATTTGCCACAAAGGTTTTAGTTACAACGATTAAATAGGTGTAGCCTAGGAGGTGGACAGTAGGGGGAATGGCTCACCTTGTAGGACCATCACTGTGTAGTCGCTGCAACCTTGACTTTGTCTGTTGAAGACCTTGAAGGATATTACGACGATTTCTAGCATCTGCATAATCTGACCATATACATATTATATTAGAATGCTGAAGGCAGAGGAAAACACAATGGAACTGAGTCATGAAGCATCATACTTCAAGTCAGTGTGGTGAGCTCTCAACATGGAATGTATATACATATTAAACCAGTGATGATTTTAATCACTCATGGGGAGTCTAATAAGCCAAACAAAAAATAAGCTCTATAACTACTACAGATCTACACGTAGGCCTAACAAGGTATATTACATATAATAAGTATATTATTTATACATGGTATTGGAAAAAATTCCTGTTCCCGGAAATGGATCAGGGTTCTAAAGCTACATGAAGGGATAAACGTAAATGTATATATGCTTTCCTGTGGTACATAACACTGCCACATTAACAGTTAGAGTAAACGTAGCCTAACCTGCCGTCATCGCTTGAGATAGGGTTCAAAGGTCATCACTATGTGTGCGCATGCGCGAGGAAAGACTTGGCTTATCTGTACTCACGTGCAGGAATGGCTCAGCTAATGGGGGACAACATAGGGCACGTTCCCCACTCCGGGCTATTTTATACTCAGCTCTAACGGTACCCTGTAGGCCTATACACAAATCACTACACGCTACCAAGTACCTACGATTACACGTGCGCGCATGCGCACTTCGCGTGTATATATACATATACGTTACTGCGTAGGCACATCACATTTTTTATGTTTTCATCGCGCACGCTCGCCACCCCGCCTTTACAGTACCTGGAGCCCTTACTAATGTAGCACAGTTCAATATTCAGCACAATTTAGCCTTACCAAACTGTTCTTTGGTTAATTAATTAAGCTTGACTATACACCATGAACAAATTGCTTATTGAGTGCTACAAGCGTATGATGCGGCGCCACGGTCTGATATTGAGGCTACATCCTTCCACATTTGATTGTACGTTCACATTTTTGTAGCATACATGTTCACTTCTGCTATTATAGCAATACACATTATTAAACTATGGCTAGACTAATAACAGTAGAGGCTTACAGGTTTTTCAGCTATGTATACATTACAAGTTATAATTACAATCAGTTCACATATTCTGTAGCAAATCACTTTCAAAGATTGCAGATATCAGCTCCAAGTTCCCTGACTGCACACACATTGAGGATGTTTCCAATCCTCTCATTCAGTACTGAGTCAGATAGGAATGTATCTCCACTAACACACTCAGCAACATCCAGACTGGCTATACCAGTCGGGCAATTGGGGTTGACCCTCACTAATAACCAATCAAGTGTCAGAGAAGGTGCAGTGAGGACCCAGTTCTGAATAATGCTCAACATGTAGGAGGAGTGTGCAACATTAGTGGGAAAAGAGTTAATAAGTGTGGAACGATATGTGACTGTGGTGGGGTTGCCATGGCAAACAAACAGTCCTTGTCTTAGAAATATTTCAGAGAACTCAGTGCAGTTAGTACAACGCTCACGAATGATACGAGTTATATGAGAGTGCAACTGAAGTTTAATACGTTCCTTGGTCTCCAGCTGCAAAAAGAAACGCTCTTAACATAGGGATGGAACTAACACATAGGCTCACACACACACACTCACACACGCACACACACATACACACACACACACACACACGCACACGCACACGCACACACACACACACACACACACACACACACACACACACACACACACACACACACACACACACACACACTTTCTTATTAACAGTCACAAAGGTAGGAATAGTAATGTACCATTTTAATATTCCACACACTGAGATACACAATACATCCTTCCACCTAACCACATCCATCTGATTTAACACACATGTAGTAACATGGCATTCCACAAACCACATGACACAAGTACCTGTCCTATAAAAGCTATACACCACCTTTTAGCCTTTAGTTTGTCAAAGAAACTGCAATATCAAGGTGCGTTCTGCATGGTTTAATATATGTACATATATATTATGCTAACTGATACGTATGCAATAAGCACAACTTGAAACCTATTGTGATTAACCATGACGTAATTTACATGTCACGTGAGCTTCTAGGTGAAACTGCCGGACTCCTTGCTTTTGGGAGTGGTCCCGCCCCTGCTACTGCTGGCCATGAGTCGGGAGGTTAAAGGGACCGAAACTCATGACTGGCATAGAGTAGCTTGGGTACTCCCCTGATGATCGGCGTTAGTATACAGACAAAGCTGCTATGAAAAACATCTAAATTGCCTAATCGTTGAAACAATATAGTGCATGTCATACCAAATACATATACACACACATTTAACATATCATGGGGCCTATGGGGACTGTGACTAGGTGAAGCCTGCACGGACACCTGGGTAGCCGCATGTTTGAAAATGGACAAAAGCTTCTCGCAACCTGCACTCATTTTTCTTTCTCCCTTATTTCCCTCTCTTTCTTATTTTCACCCACATAACAAACAAACACACACACACACACACACACACACACACACACACACACACACACACACACACACACACACACATCTGGCTACAGATGCTTTCCAATGAAACATGTGTAGAATTGAGTAGTGATAATAAAGGAGGTGAAGTGAGGATGATGACACACAGTTAACTTAGCGAACTCCATATCCCTACGTTTTTGTTATTGGGTTATACATGTTACTGTTTCATCATCACTACTGTGAATATACTGCAGCTTGTTTCAATGATTTGTGTTTCTATTTTGAATAATGTATGAACAGGAGTATTAATGTTTTTACATTTTGCTACAATACCTAGCTGAAAAGGAACTGAGACTGTTACTATCCTCTGTAAATAACATGCATGGTGTCATGTATATAGCTATGATGTAACTTACCCCCCAGTTGAGACAATAGTCTACAGGTCCAAACTGTATCTGGAAATACTTCTTATCTGCAGAATAAGGCACTATGTAAGTCATAATTTATAGCTATTGACTTACCGAAAGTAAAAGAGGTGGTAGTGATTGGGGTATTGACTAGTAACTCCACAAACTGAAGGGAAAAGGTATGCACATATCCTGGTATACTGTCATCAACATTAATTTCTAATGATGACACATTTATAGGAACAAGAGACACATGCTGAGTCATCAGAACACCAGTTTCATTGAAAAAACTCTGGTAGTGCACTTTAGTTGAAAACAGTGAGTGTCCAGTCCACTTCAATTTGAGAGCTGTGGCATTCACTGGCTTTATGTATATCACTTCAAGAGCTGAGAATAATGAGAAATAGAGTCTATATCCATACCTGATACAATCCCCAATGTATGTAAGGCCGCATCTATGCAGTAAGACAAGGGATGATGATGTGCATTCATTATAAAGTCTCCAACTTCAGTTAGGCATGTCTACAATTATTGACAATTATCGGCCTAACAGGCTGTTGGCAGCCTAGGGTGTTGTGGTTCTTTAATATCTCATGCAACTATGAACCCTGGATTAGAACTGCTGTTGACTGGTATATAGTACATGTGATGACAAGTAATTATACCTAGATGAATGTTCATAACTTTAACGGTATCACTGGGGACGAGTTGAGATGAGGTTGTGGGGAGAGTCACAATAGATATGGTGTAGATGTCTCCATTCTGTAGACCAGTCAGTAGGTAGTTGTCTGTGGAGCCATTACTAACATCTTTACTGCCACTGCTGCCACCATATGCATTATAGTAGATCCTGTACCCAGTTGTATCCCCCAGTGGAGTGGGTGGGCTCCAAGACACTCGGATACTAGTGGAACCTTCCTGGACTGCCATCAGGTTAGTGGGAGCTGAGGCAACTGGAGGGAAAGGAAGTCATGATGTTGTGCATGTATTTCCTTCAACAGTGTAATTAGGCAACTGTTTACGACCTATGTACATACCTTGTACAGTGTAAGTAGCCGAATCCTCAGATGGTTTATTATTAGCCACAGTACATGTGTAGAGTCCTCCCAGTCTCCCAGTCACAGTCAGGGTGTGGGTGTACTGTGAAGTCATACGATTATCTAACACAGTCGCATTTCCTTCAGTGACAGTGACAGAGTCTCTGGTCCAAGTGACAGTTGTAGCAGGTCCACCAGTGGAGATACAGGTGAGGGTTAACTGAGGACTGGCTCCATTGAGGTCAGAGTCCACAGTGAATGTCATACCATCAGATATTGTGATGTTTCCTGAAAGAGAAATCATAATTGACAGTTATATAGGATTACTGGACTATGCCTCACACCACTAAATACCTCCTCCATTGTGATATAGTCCCACATAGACTGCCTCTCCAACTGATGGATCATAATTATCATGGACAGCATTAGTTCCAATAAAACATCGATATATACCAGATGGTCCAATAGCATTGTTGAAACGACGTATGTGAACTACTTGAGGTCGGAAACTCTCTTGAATATCACCTGATTCATTATAGAGTGGCAGCCTTGTGCCATTAGGAAAAAACCAGTCTCCACGAGGTACTAGCTGGTGAGTATCACAGCATGTACTCAGGTCAGTGTGACACTGTACAGTATCACTGCTAAATCGATTCTCCCCCACATCATCAAAGTCCACATAGGAATGGTTGGGTAGAGTGGTTTCCATGAAGGAGATGTGAGGATATTCAGTCTGAGACTGGACCTCCACCAGAGACCAGAGGAGACACAGCAGTACTGTTGTACCTCTGCCTGCAATGATGCGGAGGGCGTAGATCTACAGCTACGTACGCGGCGCAAAAATGTGGGTAGGTCTGAACCCTACCAGTAGGTAGCGCTGATACATACCGTCATACGTCCAGTTGATAAACTTTCTTACCTCTCCTGCACCCAACAATATTCATCGTTATCAACTTCTCGCTGGCAATAGCTCTTGTAGCAGAACAGCAACTCTTGCGAAGTTGAGAAAATGTAAAGAATTTTCCAAGTTAAACGACATTAATTTTATGCTTTGCGTCCGCATCTGGATGGCCCTCCCGCGCTAACGTGATCAAATGTATTACACAATTACTGTAGCAACCATCACACAGAAATAAAAGCACACGTACATGTATAGCATCTTTCAAAAGCTGCTAGTAAACCAAACAATATTCCAGAGTCATTGTTATCGTGTAACAGGTATATAAAAGCTAAGAGAAAATTAACGTCTGGTCAGAATCACTTCTTTTAAAAGTTTGAGTAGAGAGCAAAGGAATCAAGGTACACCAGAACAGCCTCAAAGATAGTCTGGTACTGCAGCTGTGTGTATATATAAACAGATTACATCATGCATTGATAGCGGTCAATATAGCCACTCACCACAGTACCTACAGCTCCTTGTTTCTGTACCCTGAGAGCCTTCACCACCTGGAACACATCCACCACTCCCTCTGTCTTACACCTCTCAATGGCTATGGTACAGAACATGCCAGGCTGACTCACAGTGTCACTGCAGGAAACACACACAGTGCATTATTCTCCACCAGACACACAGCACAACTGGTACAGAGTGTGGCCATACCTGCAGTGAACTAAAATAGGATTGTTCCCAGTCCTCCTCTGTACCTTTCCAACCTCCTCAATCACATCAGTCACTGTCTTGAGGTTGGCACAGCTTCCATCAGGGGTCACTTGTCAACTACACAACACATTAATGGACTAAAATAACATTTGGGAGTGGTCTCACGTGGTAGAAAGTCCATGGAGCGATTCTTTTTGGGATATTTTCTAGCTGCAGCACATTTGGCATCGCTGGGGTTAGGGCTCACCTGGTCGAGGACCTAAGATACATGCAATGTGTGAAGGGAGTGTAAGGGTGGTAGTGATGAGTGGACTAACAGCAAATTGAAGTTCCAGCTCTGTCTTGCCCGACTGATTCTTCTTCTGCATCTTGTTGAGTTTGGCCCTCAGATCACCTGACTCAATTTGAGTGTCGCCACAGGTGACAGCCTTGAGGATGGCATCACGGATGAATACATACTGGTCCTGTATGGGACACCACAATACCACACACATACTGGTCCTGTATGGGGCACCACAATATACACACATACTGGTCCTGTATGGGGCACCACAATACCACACACATACTGGTCCTGTATGGGGCACCACAATACCACACACATACTGGTCCTTTAATGGGACACCACAATACCACACACATACTCGTCCTGTACAAATGTACCTTTTCCTTCAATAGTATATATGGTACTGCTAGGGGCAATTGAGCATGGAATGTAAATGTTACACATTCATGTCCTGTTATCATTACAGCCTACACAAACATGTATTTACAGCAACAACTTTCGCACACACTTTCTGTTTGTATACAGTACATGTTGGCCTAAATCATTGGTATGTGTATATGTCAATATGTGTATATGTCTGTACTAGAGATCTTCAAAATAAACACCATATGTACTTCATGAAGTAGAGAACTCAAATGTCCTCACTACATTTTACACATACCACAGTTTGCACCATCTTGGTCCTCTGTTGCCTGATCCGGCCAATGACTCCAGGAATATCCACTACATTCTCTTTCTGAACTTGCTCCAGGACATGGTATATGGTGATGAATGTACCAGTATGACCTACATGTACTCCAGCACTGAGAGAGAAAGAGAGAGGCAAGCCCTTCGCAAGGTCAAAAGGGAGGGGTCAGGTTGCGCTGATGTCCAATCACTGGCTGCAAACTTTCTTTCCCTTCTTTAACAGCACAGTCGGCTCAAACGGCTATCATCACACAGGCTTCAGCACAGAGAAGCAAGTTGGGCCAGAGAAGCATGTCACCGGAACTTTTGGAAGTTCACAAAGAGCTTTTTGATGGAGGAGTGAACTCACAGATTTCCTCTACTTTCTCAGCTATCTCTGCCCACTCCTTCTTCACAGAGGTGTACCATTCAACTCCCCACCAGTTTCATGCCCCATCCTGGATGCCGTCTCCCCCTCCTCCGGAGTCCAACTCTAGCATGGATATGTCGCCAGTCACAGAGGAGGAACTGATACGTGTAATCAAAAGGGCCAGATCCTCATCTGCTCCCTCCCCTCTTGACCGCCATCATCAAGAAGTGTCCATCTCTCTGCCCTGCTCTTCTTGACCTCTTCAACAGGGTCATCATGGAGGGTACTGTCCCCTCTACCTGGAAAGTGGCAGCTGTCAAGCTCATCCCCAAGAGCTCTGCCAAGGAGGATCCATCATCTCCTGGAAACTTCCGGCCGATCGCACTGACCCCTGCTGTCAGCAAACTTCTCTCAGGAATCCTGAAGGACAGGTGGATGAGGCACATGCGTGCTAATAACTATCTCAATCCTGAATCCAGTTCTCCTTGTCCCACTATCATGCACCTCCCGAGTTTTGTAGGTTGATGCAGTTGTGGTATACAGGCCTCTCGGCCACCATCTCAACCGATGACTGGTCTACTGATCCTCTCCAAATCAGGGTAGGAGTGTACCAAGGTGACCCACTCAGTGTGGTCATTTTCTTGACAGTCATTAACACCCTCTCTGACACCCTTTGTACCAGGGGAGACCTTGGTTTCTCTCTCCCCCAGTCTGTTACGTCTATTAACCATCTTCCGTATGCAGACGATGCCTGTGTCATTAGCAGCACTCCTGCTGGCTGCCAACACCTTTTGGATTTGGTCGAACGATGGCTGGACTGGGCTCAGCTGAAGGCCAAGGTCCCCAAGTGCCGCTCCATGGTCATCCAGGTATCAACAGGAAAGAGGGTGACCCCTAGCCTCTCTATTGGGGGTGAGAGGATCCCTATTGCAGAGGATGAGTCCTTCAAGTTTCTGGGCATGCCAGTGCGCATCTACTCTAACAATAATTCTGCCAGATCATCCCTACAAGATAGTCTACGGAAGATGTTAGTGGTCATTGATGAGACGCCTGTGACAAGACAGCACATGCTCCGCCTCTTCAAGCATGGAGTCTGCCCCAGGCTCTCATGGCCCCTACTCATAGAGGACTTTACCATTACATGGCTGGAACGAGAACTGCAGCCCCTGGCAACCAAAGCCCTGAAAAAGTGGGCAGGCCTAGCCAAATCCTCCAATACCTCTATTCTCTTCCTCCTAGCTACAGCTAGGAAGGGTGGTCTGGCCCTTCCCTCTGTGGTGAGCATGTACAAAAAGCTACAGGCCACAAAGATGGTGCAGCTTTTTACATCCTGTGACCCAGGAGTCAAGAAGGCAGCGGTCCTCCGGCTAGCAGAAGAGGGAGGGAGGCAGAGAATGAAATTCAGGACAGCGATCCTGGTAGACTCCATCATGAAAGATAACCCTTCCAAGAGCCACAGAGCATACTCTTGAGCAGCAAAGACCATCCTAGCAGAGGAGGAGGAGGAAGGGAGGCACCAGGCACTCTACCACATTCCAGCTCAGGGAGAGATGGCAAGGGCATGGGGTGAAACATCCCAGGTGTTGTGGGCGAGAGCTGTTCATGACCTGCCTCCAGAGCCTATGAAGTTTGCCCTGTGTGCTTCTCTTGACTCACTCTCCACCAATGCCAATCTTTACACATGGGGGAAGAAACCAACTGCTACTTGCCCGTTCCGCCAGGAAGCCAGACAAACCCTCCTACATGTGCTCAATAACTGCCCTGTGGCAATGGATCTGCGACGATATAGTGTAAGGCACGACACAATCATTCAGATTATTGGTGACTTTGTCTTCCACCCAATTTTACCATCACCATTGACCCCCCCTCTGAGCCTTACAGCTTCCCGTGCCACATCACACCTTCAAACCTGAGGTCAGATATTGTGTGGTGGAGTGATGAGCTCTGGCTGTTTGAGCTCACAGTAAGCTATGAGCCTCTTGTGGCTGATGCAAGAGCAAGAAAGAGGGCAAAATACCATGATCCGGTGGTGGCAGGAAGAGCTGCTGGCTACAAGACGCAACTTATAACAACTGAAGTTGGTTCCCGTGGAATGCTGGGGGACTTAGATTTTGAGGACCTCAAGAAAGCGACCAATGCATCACGGAAAGAGATCTAGTCTCCTAACTATTAGATCAGCCATCCTGGGATCCTTTGCCATCTGGACATCCAGGACCTCTATCACCTGACATTCTTCTAATGTAGGATACTCTATGTATGTATATACATGTACATGTATGTGAGCCCAAGTGAATGCGTGGCATAGTTGTCATATGCCTGGAGCTCTGCCTGAGAGAGAGAGAGAGAGAGAGAGAGAGAGAGAGAGAGAGAGAGAGAGAGAGAGAGAGAGAGAGAGAGAGAGAGAGAGAGAGAGAGATAGAGAGCAGACAGTGTGTGTGTAACCTACAGTGGACTACAATTGGTCCAGACTTGTGCTCCTTCACAACCCTCCTGTGGAAGGCCAGGATGGGCGTAGCATAGCTGGTACTCTGTGGTCAGACCAGGCTGTGAAGTGGAACTGAGTCACCTTCAGAGCACGTTCAGTGCTGCCTACCAGCTGTGGGGTGGGGGACACACACAGATGTTGGCAAAACGATTCTTCAGCTTGTTATCCAGTGATATGGCTATGGAAATGGACTTCTTTCCACCAGTGGGTAGACCCTGTTCGTTAAGCAATAATTACTGTCACTATCCACACTCTAACTCCCTCCCTAAGTGTCAGCTCTTCCTATCACAACACAGTACTAGTCTTCTGTCATATTCATCTTTGAAGGGTTTGTTATTCCTGGCATGTCTTTGTTCAACATGATCTCCAAACATGGCTACTGGAATAGCCATCACCCAGGGCCATGGGCACTGTATCATAGGCAGGATCATTGTCTGCTTCCACACTCTCTGACTCCACAGACAGCTTCACCTCCCTCTCTACCTTGCCAGATAGGTTGACTGCCACCAGCTGGTAGATTCCACTGTGCTTGAGCTCAGCAGAGGGCATGGTGAGGGAGCCATCCTCTGGCAGCTCCTTGGAGTAGTCAGCTATCACCTCCTCTCTATTGTGATACCACATCAGCTTCGGCCGAGGGGTACCCACTTGGAATACTACCCACTCTCCCTCCTGGACATGGGTATCCTCAGGGAACTCCAGTATAGCAGGAGCTGTATAGCAGAGGGATGGTTGTATGAACAGATGAACTGGCAGTCATGAAACTGCAGGTACTCACCATCTTTAGAGGACACTTTATCTTCTGCAATGGAGTAGTGTACTCTGTCCTTTTCTCCTGGGGAATACTTAGTCCCTCTCCTGTAGGGGGCAGCCATCATCCCTAGTACAGCAGCAGGTCATTACATCATGAGTCACTAAACTCTTCCTCACCCACCACACAACCAGGACTATGACTACCACCACCAAGATAGCCACAATGACTGCAAAGACTCCACCTACTGCACCCCCTGCACCACCACCATCACTACGGATCCGTCCTTCAGTATCTGAGTCTGAGGGGGAATACATCATGACTACATGACCATCCCAGTGACTACCAGTACAGGATGGATGGACTCTACGGAGGTGGTAGTCATACCATATGTAGGTAGGTTACAGTATACTTAGTTACCCTTTTCAGTACTACGTGTGATGGGGGGACTGGTCATACTACCAGCTGGATTGACCACTGTGAATGTTATAGTGTATGGAGTGTTACTCTTCAGTCCTCCTATGGTGTAGGTGTTGTCAGGTGCATCTACCCTCACAGGATTATCATCAGCCTTAGTAGTGACACCAGCTTCTCGCCACACCACATCAGAATATGTCACATGTTCACCAACACCCCAGGAGAGGGAGATGGAGTTAGAGGTGACTTTTATGGAGTCCATATCAATGGTAGGCTTCTCTTGGGGAGGGACTGGACGGTGGGTTCCACCAGTCAGGTGTATTCAGAAATGATGTGAAATTCTCTGTAATGGGTACAGCATTAATAACTCTTGTAGCAGAACAGTATTCCTGTCTACTGTAGTTTGTAGTCATAATTATGTAGCCATACAAACAGTGGGATCTGTTTTCACTGCTACCTGTACATGTATGTCCTCACCTAACATGACCTCCATATCTGTTGCTATACTCTCACTAGGGAGGTGTTGGGATGTGGACACAATGGATATGGTGTAGCTCTCTCCATTCTGAGGACCAGTCAGTAGGTAGTTACCTGTGGAGCCATCACTAACATCCACACTGCCACTGCTGCCAGATCCTGTACCCAGTTGTATCCCCCAGTGGAATGGGTGGGCTCCAAGACACTAGGATACTAGTGGGACCTTCCTGGACTGCCATCAGGTTAGTGGGAGCTGAGGCAACTGGAGGGAAACAAAAATCACCTTCATGCTATGTAGTTACTTTATTTGTATCCCTTCAACAGTGTAATTAGACAAATCCTCAGATGATTTGTTATTAGTCACAGTATATGTGTAGTTTCCTCCCAGTCTCCCAGTCACAGTCAGGGTGTGGGTGTACTGTGCAGTCACAGGATCATTTAACACAGTCTCATTTCCTTCAGTGACAGTGACATAGTCTCTGGTCCAAGTGACAGTGGTAGCAGGTCCACCAGTGGAGTTACAGGTGACGGTGAACTGAGCACTGGCTTCATTGAGGTCAGAGTCCAAAGTGAATATCATATTACAAGTATTGTGATGTCTCCTGAAGAAAATTAATTACAAAGTACATGGCCATAAAGATCTTTAACCCACTGCCCCAGTTCTCATGGCTGCCCCCCATTACAGTCATAGTGATGGAGTAGTGAGTAACCTCCTGCAGTTCATACATTGTTGCAGTCCTAGCAGTAGTGGTACTATATTGGTCCTAGTGAAACAGTGAGTGTTGTTAGTGTCGGAGTAGGAGATGGTATAGTCACTAGTAGCTGTCACACCCCCTACCAGTGACCATGAGATGGTCAGAGATATAGGGGATGTTGTACATGGCTGGCATGAGTACATTCCTAGTTGATATCAGTACCTGTGTAGTAGTGTAGGCAGCTGGGCCATAATAAGCATCATCTCAACCCAATAAATGTTGGCCTCACTGCTCCATGCTATTGCATGTAACCCATAATATAAACACATGAACATGTGTTGGAATCCTCACCAACAGTCGGTATAGTAATAGGACCACTGTATACTCCAACACCAGCACTGTTCACTGCTGCCACTTCAACTGTATATTCAGTAGCTGCAGATAGTCCAGAGATGGTGTACATTCCTCCACTGGAGTCTCCAGTAGCCATCTCAACCTTCCTGTCTCCCTCAGCAGTCCTGTTTACCCCATACCTCACTGAGTAGCCTGTTATGTCTCCATTGTGGTGGATGCAGTCCACTGCCCCCCACTGGACAGTGATGCTGGAGGTGGTAATTCCTGTACTCATTGGAGTGGGAGAAGCAGATGGAGCTGGAGGTACATGAATAATAACTTGATAGACTACCACAGAGTGAGAGAGAGAAAAGGAAAGAGCAAAGAGACATTCATACAACAGCATATACAGCTCAAAAAAGTTAAAAATACCAACAGCTTAGAGAGTTCATACATGTACATACATCAGTCTCAGAGGAAATGTGTACACATACATACTGCATTGAAAAGGTTATTATTAAATCTCACAGAAACAATGTCAATGTCCTGCTCTACATGTACAGATTTACTTCAATAGGACATGATCAACATTAGTAATGGCTACCTCTCACCTGCCTCCTCAGTCATTGCAGTGACAGTGTCATTGACTATACTAGCAAATGAATTGACTCCTGGCACAGTGATCCTGTAGAGACTGTCTTCCTCTCGTCTTGATGTAGAATAGGTAGTGCTAATGGAATTGGTGTTGATAGTCCTACTGCCCTCATCCTCATCGGGACATTCTCCTGAAGTATCTCTCTGCCATATCACCTCATAGCTGGTCACCACTGAGCCATCAGGAACACTCCAGGAGAGGGAGATCGAGGTGGATGTTGTGGATACACTGACAGTAGGCTGGCCTGGACCTGGGGCTGGGATATTATAAAAGTCCATGTGTTAAAATACACCCACTCAGTGAGTATCATAGGTTCTGAATTGAAATGGCAAATGACAGAAGACCATGTGGAGTGACCCCATCACCTCATCTCTCCTGAGGCAGTTCATTTATTGTCTGCAGAGTCTCTGAGGTCTGAATATTGACAACCTTGGGACAAAAGAAATTGTCCTGTCTATTTAGGTGTCCCCATTTCAGGGTCAAGACTAGAGGGGTTCCACTGTACATGTACTGTAACTATGCTATTCTGAATGACCACCTCCATACCTTGCAGTTAGTGTATGTTATGTTGTATGTTCACATCTTAACTTCTGGGAGAATGTTATTAACTCTCGGTGTGCATGTGCAGCGAGGGTTACTGTACTTGGTTTGTGTGTGTGTGTCTGTGTGTGTGTATCTGTGTGTGTGTGTGATGCCCTATTTCTTGGACACTGTAAGCTTATATGTTGAAATGAAGGTATCAATGGCTTCGGTGCAACATGGAGCAGACTTTTATAAAAGGGATTTTCCCTATAAATGCTTAAGTTATGGCATCATTTGTTTATCACAAAAGCCACCAGGCCTATTGCAGTGATCCAGAGCTCGTTCCTTCGACAGTATAGGTTAATAAAGCTGTTCAAAAGCCTAACGGGGTGCTAAACACTACCTGAAATACGAGCTAGTGTAGTGCAGTGAGCTTCTCTGCCAGTAACTCCTATTTTCTGTATACTTTGTTATACCCGAGAGGTGGAGTTTTAATGTAAAGTGTTATATGCATGCGCATCATCTCGGTTCAGCTGGAGGGTTTGGCACAAAGGATTTGCACTTTAGTGCTGTTCATATTACATGCAGTACATATACTGGAGGCATGCCTACATGTATATTCCATATAGAGTTCATAAAATGTGACATGAGCTGGGAGCACTAATGTATACACCTGTTATTCTCTCTTACATGACACAATGAAAGCACTAAAGTGCAAACCCTTGGTGTATGATGTTTTATATTGGAACTCCGCCTCCGCCATATATAAATGCAGCTTGTGTCTAGAGATAGCATTTGGGAGTGAACTCACCATCTCTGCATCATATATGGTAAGCGTTAATGATGTACATGATGTAATTCCACTCTGTAGTATATAGGGAAACTAAGATACTGGTCTACCACTTACATCTAGTCCAGTTTGCACATACCTCTTCTGTTACAATCACAGGTGCACGCAGGCTGGTACTTCTCAGCTCCATCTCCTCACATATACATGTAGTTCCTCTATTACACATAACTTAGGTTCCATTGTTTCAATGCTCGTGGCCTAATTTCAAGCTGGCATTGTGTACAGCATATCCTAAACCATCATAGTTTGGATTTTCTGGCCATCATGATCTCCGAGCACTGCCTTCATGAATACAACTTGAATGTGATTCACCAACTCAGCAACAATTCTAAGTTTGTTGCAGTGTCTGCACCTAAGGAGAAGGATACTGTGCACTCTGTACCATGTTTGATCAGAGGACATGGTGGTGTTGCTTTGGGATGGCGTTCTGGTTTTGTGTTCTCTATTACCTCTGTAGCTAAAAGAAGAATGATTGGCATCAAGTTTTCACTGTCTCAATATACTCTTTACATTATTTCGGTCTATCTTCCCAGTTGTTCTGGTTGTACCGATGTCTTTAAGGAATCCCTTGACAATTAGAGGCCATGTTAATGCTCCTACCTCTCTGAAGCATATTGTCAGCAGTGATGATGTCACTCTGTCCTGGAGTCGTGCCTGGGACTCTGCCCTTGATCACGGTCATCGGGCAACAGACTTTCTCAGTGTATCTTCAAGTCTCTCTGTTGCCCTCTCTTTGCTGAGCAGAAATGTCAATACTGTCCCACTCAAGTTCTCCCTGACCTAACATATTTCTGTCTTTCACACCTAAACTTTGATGTGTCCCAGCTGCCTTCTATCCTGGAAGAGTGTGGAAGTGAACTATTTAACCTGGCCTCTATGATCCTCAATTCACACTAATCTGAATTTTTCTTGTATATTTATCTATTGTGCATATATATTTACACCATCCTATAAGGGCTGTGCTATGAACTTTGAACTTTGAGCACCATTCATTATGGTGATCAAAACACTTTCTGAACCTGATGTAGCACAGTATCGTTAAGCATTATTAGCCTTATTTTCTTTGGTTGAGCTTAGTGTACAACCTACACCACAAAAAAATTGAGTGCCACCGGCATATGATGAGGTGCCACCGCCTGGTATATATATTAATGATTGTATGCTCACTTCTGCCATATTTGGCTTGTAGACTACTATACACATTTTAAACTATAGCTAGAATAATAACAAATACTGTAGAGGCTTACAGGTTTTCAGCTATGCATAGTAATAGTACATTACATGTTATAATTTCAATCAGTTGATATATTCCGTAGCAAATCACTTTCAAAGATTGCAGATATCATCTCCAAGTTCCCTGACTGCACACACATTGAGGATGTTTCCAATCCTCTCATTCAGTACTGAGTCAGATAGGAATGTATCTCCACTAACACACTCAGCAACATCTGGACTGGCTATACCAGTCGGGCAATTGGGGTTAACCCTCATTAATAACCGATCAAGTGTCAGAGAAGGTGCAGTGAGGACCCAGTTCTGAATACTGCTCAACATGTAAGAAGAGTGTGCAACATTAGTGGGAAAAGGGTTAATAAGTGTGGAACGATAGGTGACTGTAGTGGGGTTGCCATGGCAAACAAACAGTCCTTGTCTTAGAAATATTTCAGAGAACTCAGTGCAGTTAGTACAACGCTCACGAATGATACGAGGTATATGAGAGTGCAATTGTACTTCGATACGTTCCTTGGTCTCCAGCTGCAAAAAGTAAGGATGGCACTAACACAGGGCTCACACACATACACACACGCACACACACACACACACACACACACACACACACACACACACACACACACACACACACACACACACACACACACACACTTCTTCTATTAACAGTCATAAATAATACTATACCACACCTAAGCCCACATAATATTCCACACACAATACACACAACACACACTGCATCCTTCCACCTAACCACAATCATCTGATTGATGCAAATGCATGTAATGTAATAACATGGCATTCCTTAGACTACATGACACAGACACCCGCACTAAAAATACCTACACACCACCTATTAGCTTTTAGTCGGCCAAAGAAACCGCAACACCAAGGTGCGTTCTGCATGGTTTAATATATGCACATGTATATCATGCCACTGTTGGTAGATATGTATGCAATAAGCACAACCTGTAATAAACCATGACATAATCTACGTGACATGTGAGCTTCTAGGTGAAAACTGCCGGACTCCTTGTTTTTGGGAGTGGTCCCGCCCCTTCTGCTGCTGGTCATGAGTCGGGAGATTAAAGGGACCGAAACTCGTGACTGGCATAGAGTACCTTGGGTACTCCCCTGATGATCGGCGTTTAGTGTATAGACAAAGCAGATACAAAAATTTCTAACAATTGCCAAATCGTTAAAACAACATAGTGCATATCATATCAGTGTACATGCACATGCATTTAACATATCATGGGGCCTATGGGGACTGTGATTTAGGTCAAGCCTGCACGGACACCTGGGCAGCCGCATGTAGGTGAAATGGACAAGCGCCTCCCGCACATTTTCTTTCTCCCCCAATGTCCCTCTCTTTCTTATTTCACCCACATAACACACACACACACACACACACACACACACACACACACACACACACACACACACACACACAAATATCTGGCTACAGATGCTTTCCAATGAAACATGTGTAGAGCTGAGTAGTGATAATAAAGGAGGTGAAGTGAGGATGATGACACACAGTTAACTTAGCGAACTCCATATCCCTACATTTTTGTTATTGGGTTATACATGTTACTGTGTCATCATCCCTACCGTGAATATACTGCAGCTTGTTTCAATGATTTGTGTTTCTATTTTGAAGAATGTATGAACAGGAGTATTAATGTTTTACATTTTGCTACAATACCTAGCTGAAAAGGAACTGAGACTCAAAGTATTGTTATACTATCCTCTGTAAATAACATGCATGGTGTCATGTATATAGCTATGATGTAACTTACCCCCCAGTTGAGACAATAGTCTACAGGTCCAAACTGTATCTGGAAATGCTTCTTATCTGTAGAATAAGGCACTAGGTAAGTCATAATTTGCATGTATAGCTACATGTATTGACTTACCGAAAGTAAAAGAGGTGGTAGTGATTGGGGTATTGACTAGTAACTCCACAAACTGAAGGGAAAAGGTATGTACATATCCTGGTATACTGTCATCAACATTAATTTCTAATGATGTCACATTTATAGGAACAAGAGACACATGCTGAGTCATCAGAGCACCAGTTTCATTGAAAAAACTCTGGTAGTGCACTTTAGTTGGAAACAGTGAGTGTCCAGTCCACTTCAATTTGAGAGCTGTGGCATTCACTGGCTTTATGTATATCACTTCAAGAGCTGAGAATAATGAGAAATAGAGTCTATATCCAAGTGGTTCCCAGTGGCATAGACAGGGGGGATGCTCTGGGTGCTCGAGCACCCCCTTCATGCCTGAAGCTATAGGTTTTAGGCTACTTTGGTATGAACGCGGGCGTTTTTTCCATGTCAGTGCTCGTGCGTCAATATTACGTATGTTTGATTGCGATACGTCGTCAAATAACAGAAAGGGAACTTCAACAACTGGTTTTAAGACTAGTACTAGTAGATAAATGAAGAGCATTTTGGTGAGCGGGAACGAGTCATGAAAATGACTGGTTGTTAAAATTGCGGATTGTATGAATGTACATAGTAAATCGCGCCGTTCAGACGAGCCTCTTCTTAGCAGTTTCACGGGCACGGCGTTCTCTCTCTTGCTATAGTACGTAGGCGACTGTGCCCTTTGTTTCGTAGTCGCGCACAAAATAAAGAGGTGTGGCTTCCGGCCGAAAATTCCGAAGCGCTAGCGCTTGGCACCCCCTTCCTAAATCCTGTCTACGCCACTGCACTTCCATACCTGATACAATCCCCAATGTATGTAAGGCTGCATCTATGCAGTAAGGCAAGGAATGATGACGTGCATTTATTATATAGTCTCCAACTTCAGTGATTAGGCATGTCTACCTTTATTGATCCAAGCCTCTGTTGTTCAGGGGCGGAGAAAGCAGCTTTTCAGTGGTCAGGCCATAGGTTAATGGGGTCTGGGCGCATGCTCCCCCAGAAATATTTTGATTTGAGACGTTCTGAGGTGAATTCTAGGGCATTCTGAGCCATCTTTGAGTGAAAAAACACTGAAAAACTGGTGCGTAGAAGTTCCAATTGAGCCTTTAGTGCGTGTACTAATTACAGACGATCCACGTATTAAACTATCAAAACGCGTATAAATCACTCGCGGGGAAGGCATGGAACCGAGTTACCGAGGCTGTCGGTATGCAGCCAGCTAGCTGTGCTACTTCTTCTTCTTCTTTGACTTTGTGACCTCCACTAATGGAGAGTAACCAAAATCAGTGGGCAGAAAGCAGTAGGGTATTGTGCACCAGGCGAAGACGATTGAGAAATTCAATAATAAATAGCTGCAGTGGTTTGTCGTCGATCCACTCGGTACCGAGCACAACGCCCAGAAATTTATCGGGATCGGACAAAAAACAGAGTAGTTAACACACGTGCAAGTGCAAGTATAGTTGCTACACGTGCGCAATACGCATTGCACGCGTACAACCTCAGAACAGAGATATGGAGAGAGGAAAAAAGTGGTCAGGCCATAGCCTGACCTGCCTGACCGGGTGCGCCGCCTCTGTTGTTGGAAAACAAGTTGTAATAGCACCGGCCATTGACATGGTAAACAAATCATGCAAACAGGAAAGTTTCCTAAAATGTGGAAAACTGCAAGTGTTGTCCCTGTCCCAAAGTCAACAGCTAAAAATGATCCATCTAACTACAGACCTATTTCATTATTAAGTGTTGTCAGCAAACTCTTGGAAAAAATTGTCTATTCACTTCTTTGGGAACATTTATTAGACCATTCTCCTATCTCTGACCAGCAGTGGGGCTTTCAAAAGCACAAGTCCACCACAGCAGCTTTACTCTCCTCCACTAATGAATGGTTTAAGTCTCTGGACAAGAAGGAGGACGTTGTCTGTGTTTTCTTTGATTACAAGAAGGCTTTTGACAGTGTACCACATCGGATGCTGATGGAATGTCTCTCCCAGTCAGGTATTCATCCACATATTTTGTCTTGGCTTTGCAGCTACCTTAGTAATAGGCAGCAATTTGTTCGAGTGAATGGTGAAAACTCACAATCTATTACTGTTCGCTCTGGAGTGCCACAAGGGTCAGTGTTAGGTCCCCTGTTGTTCCTACTCTACATAAATGATATTACTAAACTTAACTTCTCATCTAATTCAAGACTAAGCCTCTACGCTGATGATATTTTACTCTACAAACCTATCAGTTGCAAAACATCATATGAGGAACTACAGCAAGATATTGAACGTCTCTCGCGATGGTCAGACAAACACATGTTGTCTTTTAACACAAAGAAATGCAAGTGCATGTTAATCTCCAACAGACAAAACCACACTCCACCTTCACTTTCGCTCAATAATCAACCCCTCGAATTTGTTCGGGAATATAAGTATTTGGGTATAATTTTGACTAGTAACCTTTGTTGGTCATCTCATATCCAGTATATATGCAAGAGAGCTAGAAGAGTCTTGGGCATTATCTACCGCAATATCTCACCCAATACCACCAACTGTCTGACATTCCTGAAACTTTATGTGGCTCTTGTCAGACCACATCTCGAGTATGCGGCACAAGTGTGGAATCCACATCTAGTAAAGGACATCAACAGTCTGGAGAGTGTGCAGAAGTTTGCTCTGAGAATATGTTCAAAAAATTACCATGAAACTTACCAAAATCTGCTTAATGTCTATCAAGTACCAACTCTCCAAAATCGAAGATTGTTTTTATGCTTATGTACTTTTTACAGCATTGTGAACAAGCTCGTGTCCTTCCCCACTGAGACAGTCTTGCCACCCACCTCAGCAGGTACTTCTAGTCGGAATTATAATCCCTCTGCCTATCGAGTCCCCCATGCTGGTCTTAAATTCTCCTTCTTTGCAAACACAGTTAGAATCTGGAACAATCTGCCACACGAAGCAGTAAACAGCCAAGATATAACTACATTTAAGTATTTAATAGCACCTCTTTTTATGTTCCCATAACCTACCTTACTGTATTGGATGCACTCTGTGTATTAGCTCTGCTATTTAGTGTGTCCTTGCTTATATTGCAGAATTATTATAGAAAAAAAAAACAAAAAAAAACGCCGAGTGTTGCACTGAATCTGTCGCTACATCGTATAAGTGGTAACAGACAGACAGACAGACAGGGTTGCTCACCATCAGTCATTACAGCAATAGGATCACTGTATACTCTAACACCAGCACTGTTCACTGCTGCCACTTCAACTGTATACTCAGTAGCTGCAGATAGTCCAGAGATAGTGTATATTCCTCCACTGGAGTCTCCAGTAGCCATCTCAACAGTCCTGTCAGCACTTTGTTGTACTCCATACCGCACTATATAGCCTGTTAAATCTCCATTGTGGTGTACGCAGTCAATTCCTCCCCACTGGACAGTGATACTGGAGGTGGTACTTCCTATACTTATAGGAGTGGGAGCAGCAGATGGAACTGGGGTAGAAGAAAAAGAGAGGAGGAGGAAGAGAAAGAGGAGGAGGAGGAGGAGGAGGAGGAGGAGGAGGAGGAGGAGGAGGAGGAGGAGGAGGAGGAGGAGGAGGAGATGATTGATGATCATGATGATAATTTTCTCTCACCTGCCTCTTCAGTTATTACAGTGACAGTGTCACTGACTATACTAGTAATTGAATTGACTGCTGTCACAGTGATCCTGTAGAGACTGTCTTCCTCTAGTCCTGATATATTGTAGTTAATGGTAGTACGATCAGTGTTGATAGTACTACCGCCTTCATCCTCATCAGGACATTCTCCTGAGGTATCTCTCTGCCACATCACCTCATAGCTGGTCACCACTGAGCCACTGGGAACACTCCAGGAAATGGTAATGAAGGTGGCTGTTGTGGTGACTACATGGACACTTGGTTGACCTGGACGTGGTTCTGAGTATATATTATTAAAGTGTAAAAACATTTTCACTAAAATGTTGAAGGATGTAGGGATGGAAGTGCCAAAAAGTATAGAAACAAGGTCAAAGTACACCATGCATGCATTCAAAGGCAGGGGACGATAGCATGCAACAATCACAACATGCGTAACCCCTTTTAGAATTTACAGATGTAGGGATATGGGGTTACGCATGTTATGATTGTTGCATGCTATCGTCCCCTGCCTTTGAATGCATGCATGGTGTACTTTGACCTTGTTTCTATACTTTTTGGCACTTCCATCCCTACATCCTTCAACATTTTAGTGAAAATGTTTTTACACTTGTTTCACTGGTTTTTTTAGTTGTGTAGCAATACATATAAACCTACTGACTTTCGTGCAGAGTTCTACCTCCCTTCCATACCTATAAACAGGATATCTAGCAATTGTCAGTGACTCCTACAACATGTCTTGTACTAATATTGCCTACTGAGTACAACAGCGGGTCCAGTTGCCTGCAACAGTAAAGGAACGGAGCAACGGAGCCAAAAAAGACAACACAGCGCTCGAAACAGCGGCAGCTCGACGGACACAAAGCCGAGCACAAAGCCTGCATCACTAGTGCACAAAACTAACTTCACGTGTTCGGCACGTGAGCAAACAAGAAAATGGCGTCTAAAACTAACACTTGTAAGGTTGCAGACCTGGAGTTTGACGGCTTTGGGAGAAGGTATGTAGATTTTGTGCATCAAGGATCATGTACGCTCCAGTATAAATGATTTTTGTGAAAGAATTAGAGCGATTACTAACCCCAGTTTCGCGGTAGGCCGTTTGAACTGAATTAGAAAGAAGAAGAAGAAGAAGAAGAAGAAGAAGAAGAAGAAGAAGAAGAAGAAGAAGAAGAAGAAGATGATGATGAACAATCCGGGTTTTTACAAATTTCTGAGAATCACTGTAACTGTATATTTTACGTACTTTGAGAGTATTATAGTGTATAGAAGCACTCGCAGAGCATGTAGTTTGTCTGAAAAGGCTTAAAACATCCGCGTTCGGGAGTTCTGAGCCGTTACTTTTGTTAAGGCTAATGGGCGTGTCGGCGCCATCCCTACATATAGAGTCTACCGACTCTATGATGACAAATAAATTTCCTACAAAGTTGCTACAACTACTATCCATAGCACATAATAAACTCCAGAGCATATAATACCGTTCAAAATTTAGAACATGCTACCCCTATTTACACAAGTAACAATTATTGTAGGCACAGTCAAAGAAATAGAGCTGAGATAGACGCATGGATGAAATCGGCACATTAGTAAGAACATAGAGTAAAAAATGAATTATCGGATGGCATGCATGCCATGCCATACCAAAAAGTGTCCGACGTACATATGTACGTCGGACACTTTTTGTGCGAAGTTCGTACGAGCTACGTCCTCAAGAATACTACCAAAATGTAGGCCAATGATAGTGTACAAAAAAGAAAATTGCCGCATTTATTCGAGCTTCACTCGTGAAGTGGCGCATCGTATCACATCGTGGAACGTAGCGTCCAAAGTCAATGATCGGCCTTTTTCATCTATCGTCAGACACCTCACTAAAATGACTGATATTATTTCTGTGTACTAGAAACAAAAATGTGTTTATATTCATTGTTATCTAGTGTTTGATACTATCTATACATGCATGCACTTTTGACTTAATGTGTGTGACTGTTTAGACATTAGTGTAGTGTTAAATGCGTAGTCTCAGGCTTGTAGGTGTCAGTATTGTATATGTATAATTTTTATCTTGGGACCCATTGCAATTCCCACTGCGTGTTATTCATTGTGGTTATGTATGTTCTATATAAGTGGTGTATTTTCTGTTCTCTGTTGTCTGCTGTCTGCTGTTAGTTGTTGTACTGAAATCAGAGTTGTGTTCTGTTCATGTGCCAGTAGATCAGTGCATGCCTAGCTAGCTGCCTAAGTCATAATACTTAGTAAATTCAGTAAAGAAATGGATGCCTTCTCGGTTTTGCACATTGATCAGATGAAGTCCAGAGGTTACGTGATCAATGTTTGGCCATGCCAAACGTTTTTTTGATTATAAAAACTGCTGCGAACATATATCTTTATTTAGTCTTATAAATTTGCAGGGTTATTCTAGTGTTCTACTGTCTACCAATATAACAATGTTTTCAATGAAGCTCATTGTTTATTTTTTAATCCCAATGATTAACAAAAAAATGAACTATCTGTGCTATTACCAATAAGGAAGCCTACTTTAAAAATTGCTATGTTTAGGGTTTGACACAGGTGGACTCATTTCAGCTGTTATGCTCGTCTACCACCTCTCTCGTGGACAGTATAGGGGTATAGTGGACATGTCATCAACCTACCTCAAGACCTCGACAGGCAGTGGTAGAGGTCAAAGTTCGATGGCAACATTCCTGTCTCTAGCCATAAGAAAGTTTCTCGATTTACAGTTGCAAGTGAAGTTATGAATATTCTCTTGGTCAAGGATCATGCACGCAAGGGAAAGGAGCCTTTTTGTGTAAAAACCAAGGAGAGTACTTGTGCCACATTAAGATTTGTGGTAGGCCAGTTCAACTGAATTAGAAGAATTAAAAGAAGAAGAAGAAGAAGAAGAAGAAGAAGGAGGAGGAGGAGGAGGAGGAGGAAGAAGAAGAAGAAGAAGAAGACGAAGACGAAGACGAAGACGAAGATGAAGACAAAGACGAAGACGAAGAAGACAAAGACGAAGACGAAGAAGAAGAAGATGAAGTGCGGTTTGGCCGACTTCCGTAAGTCATTGTAGCTGGGTACATGTACTTTATATACTTTCAGGGTCTTAGCGGGTACAGAATCACTCTTAGAGTACGTGTATGTGTGCTTGTAACTGTCACGTTTGGAGTTCTGAGCCATTCTATGTGGAAAAATGAGGGTGTCATGTCAGTGCCATTCCTAGACACATAGAGAGTCTACTGACTCTCTGATACCAGTCAGAATGTTCTATATACCCTTTACAGTGTAACTCAATGCCAATATCATTAGATCATACCTATAGTGATAGTCTCTGCAGCAGTCACCTTACTGGGTAGTGTACTGGATGTGGCCACTATGGCAATTGAGTAGGTAGCCCCTGTCATTAGTCCAGTGATGGTGGCAGTAGTGGCAGTAGCTCCGGCCATCTTTGAGCCATTATGTCCTCCATCTTGCTGCTGGTAGTAGATGATGTAACCAGTTACAGCAGGTTCTCCTGATGGAGGTGTCCAGGAGACTTGTACACTCTCCACTCCATTCTGAGACACGGTCACATCAGAGGGAGGGGAGAGAACTATATAATATAGATGAATGCTTTGTGAGTGTGCAAATGTTATAGCAGGGATAGCTAACAGTTAAGACATGCATAGAATGGCTATAGCTATAGCTAGGGTTAACTTATTATGCACTCATTATGCACTTGCTTAAAAAGTCATTGTGCACATTTACAAACACCAATATAGTGAAGCTAATTCATACACAGGTATACATTTTTAAGCTTTGGTTAGTGCTTAAGCTTGCAGCTGCATGATTAGCTTCTTCAGGAGGATTAGCTAACCTATTCAGATACCACTAACAGCACTGTTGTTGATGGTTAGTGATGTCACTGTGCAATGCTGAAGTTCTTTAAAAGCCAGAGCCGTAACCATCGCATATGCACTGGTCCGGTTTTGTGCCCGCGCGCGCAAGTTCCTTGGGGCACGCCCCCCAGGAAAATTTTGGATTTTGGACCTCCTGAGATCTTTTCTGAAGCTATTCGTAGTCATCGCGATCTCAGCAGTAGCTGCCTCAGCTATAAGCTGAAAGGAAGACTGGTGGACGGATGGGGGAGATCTCAGTACGCTGTAGGCAGAGGCGACTATGTACTACGCGCTGCAAGCAGCGATCGAAAGGGGGCGTGACGAGTCGTTAGTGCGCATGCGCGCCGAGCGTTTGACCTCCTCAGCTAGGGTTCTCTATTTCCCTAGTAAGTTCTTCTGGGTGGTGCTCTCGGACTGCTAGACATACACACGTGATCGATACTCCGTCTCTTCACGGTGGGAAGGGTAGCCCCTCTGGTGTACGTTGCCGACGTTTGCTAGACATACATAAGTGGCTGGGACAGATACTCAAGTGCTGAGTCGTGCCACGGTGGGATGGGTATCCCCTTTGGCGTGTGTTGCCGACGAACGCTAGACGTACATACGTGACTTGGACAACAATCGAATTCGTGATCATGGCCACGGTGGGAAGGGTAGCCCCTCTGGTGTGTGTTGCCGACAGCCAAGAGTCCTCTACTATGGAGAACCGATAATAGTGTGTGTTTGTGTTATATAGTTATTATATTTATTATGTATTTTGTTTTGTGCTCCTTGTAGGGCTTTCATGAACTTTTGAACTTGTTGCCTGGAAAGTGGTCCGGTTAAAACCGGACCAACCGGACCGGTGGCTACGGCCCTGTAAAGCTAAATGCAATAAATAGCCACAATAGAGATGTATATGAATGGAGAAATTTCAAAGTCAATGTAAATTTTTCAGGCAGCATGCAAAACCATGTATCTTCATCTGTAGAACTATAACTACATATACCTTGGACAGTGAGTTGTGCCGAACTCTCATTATTAGATGGTCTGTTATTAGCTACAGTACATTTGTAGAGTCCTCCCAGTCTCCCAGTCACAGTCAGGGTGTGGGTGTACTGTGAAGTAGTGCGATTATCTAACACAGTCTCATTTCCTTCAGTGACAGTGACAGAGTCTCTGGTCCAGGTGACAGTGGTAGCAGGTCCACCAGTGGAGATACAGGTGAGGGTGAACTGAGGACTGGCTCCATTGAGGTCAGAGTCCACAGTGAATGTCATACCATCAGATATTCTGATGTTTCCTGAAAGAGAAATCATAATTGACAGTTATATAGGATTACTGGACTATGCCTCACACCACTATATACCTCCTCCACTGTGATATAGTCCCACATAGACTGCCTCTCCAACTGATGGATCACTATTATCATGGACAGCATTAGTTCCAATAAAACAGCGATATATACCAGATGGTCCAATAGCACTGTACACACGACGTATGTGAACTACTTGAGGTCGGAGACTCTCTCTAATATCACCTGATTCATTAAAGAATGGCAGCCTTGTGCCATTAGGAAAAAACCAGTCTCCACGGGGTGATTGCTGCTCAGTAGCGCAACATGTACTCAGGTCAGTGTGACACTGTACAGTATCAGTATAACGATTCTCCCCCACATCATCGAAGTCCACATAGGAATGGTTAGGTAGAATATCACCCCTGAAGGAGATGTAAGGATATTCAGTCTGAGACTGGACCTCCACCAGAGACCAGAGGAGACACAGCAGTACTGTTGTACCTCTGCCTGCAATGATGCGGAGGGTGTAGATCTACAGCTACGTACGCGACGCAAAAATGTGGGTATATAGGTCTGTATAAGTAGCGCGGATACATACCGTCATACGTCCAGTTGATAACTTTCTTACCTCTCCTGCACCCAACAATGTTCATCTTTATCAACTTCTCGCTGGCAATACCTCTTGTAGCAGAACAGCAACTCTTGCGAAGTTGAGAAAATGTAAAGAATTTTCCAAGTTACTACATTAATTAATATTATGCCTTGCGTCCGCATCTCCCGCGATAACGTGATCAAATGCATAGTTTTACACAATTACTGTAGCAACCATCACGCAGAAATAAAAGCACACGTACATGTATAGCATCTTACAAAAAGCTGCTAGTACCAAACAATATTCCAGAGTCATTGTTATCATGTAACAGGTATACAAAAGCTAAGAGAAAATTAATGTCTGGTCAGAATCATTTCTTTTAAAAGTTTGATTAGAGAGCAAAGGAATCAAGGTACACCAGAACAGCCTCAAAGATAGTCTGGTACTGCATGTAAGGTCAGACAGTAGTAGTAGTATACTGTTACGTAAGGTTATGCAATGTTCTGTAATGTCATGCGTTTGCATAGGTCATTGTTATGTAATGTTTTGTAAGTCACGCGTTCAGTAGGTATATGTCAGTGTATGCTTGTATTGTTTCTTCTAGAACATTCTACATCACGTGTCAGTAGATATATACTCAGTGTATGCTTGTAGTCAGTCAGTCTGTCAGTTGATGCGTTCCTTGTACCTCTGTATTGTACTTAATAATTTGTTGGGTTTAATGCGAGGTCCGTCACAGTTGGTGGCAGCGTCGGGATCGGTCGTCGAATGTCAAGCGGCGAGACCCTGAGCTAGGTGGTGGATGACCACGAGAGCCGGTACTTCCTACAGGGACGCATCAGAGTCCGGGACGACGATGAGTTCGCCGTCAGAAGCGGACGCCGAGGAGAGGACCGGGATCGCGGGTGTTCCTGACGTGGTAAGGATTTTGTTGGAGGATCGGAGGAAGAGAGACGACGAACTGGCAGAGGAGAGAGCCAGACGCGACGAAGAGCAGACACGCCTTACGAAGCGCATGGAAGAGCAGTTAGACATGATGAGACGCCTGGTGGAGGGTACGACACGGCGAGATGGTGAGCGCAGCACCGGATCTAGTGAGAGTCGAGACAAGCTCGTGTTGTCGAAGTTCGCGGAAGGGGATGACATAGAGGCGTATCTTACCACCTTTGAGCGAATGATGACTGTGTATGGAGTGGACGAGTCGAGATGGGCGATCAAGTTGGCCCCTCAGCTAACCGGACGTGCTCAGCAGGCCTACGCTGCGATGAGTAGTGCTGATGCAGGTGCCTATCAGAAGGTGAAGAAGGCTATATTCCGCAGATATGACATTAATGAAGAGACTTACAGACAGCGTTTCCGGACGGCTAGGCTGAAGGAGGGTGAGGCATACACTGAGCTCGCTACCAGGCTGGAGGACTTAGCCAAGAAGTGGACAGCAGATTGTGACACTGTCCACGCAGTGATAGAGAAGGTAGTGGTGGAACAGCTCCTGAACACGATGCCGCGGGACCTCAGAATCTGGATGTGTGAGAGGAAACCCACCACAGGTAAAGAGGTGGGCGTGTTGGCAGATGATTATGTGCTAGCAAGGAGTCGAAGCAGGGTCGAACCACCCAACAGGACAAGACTAAAGGTGGGGCCACCCAGGAGACCCGAAAGTGCCATTCATGTGGATTGGAAGGACACTTGGCCCGTAACTGCACCAAGAAGGATCGCGGACAGCCCGACGAACCCGAACCCAAGGAGAAACCGAAGGAGAAGTCACCCAGAGATAGGACTGAGAGGAGATGCTACAACTGCCACCAGAGAGGCCACATTGCCATACATTGTCCTGGTGCTAACTACTGTGAAGATGTGAGTAGCACGGGAAGACAAGTTGGCGGGGACCAGGGTGTGGTGGTAGGTGAGCTGGGTGGAGGTGAAAGGGATGTGGTCGGGTCAGGGTGTGAGGTGGTGCAGGGAGACGGTGGTATGGGTGAAGCGGGTCAGGGGTATTCCACGGGGTGTGAGATGGTAAGGGATGCTGGTGGTGTCGGAAGGGCGGGTATAATGGAGACCAATTGTTTGTTGGAAGATTGATCGATGAAGAGAAGGGGCATGGTGGAAGGGACTGAAGTTCATGACATGGTGATTGACACTGGCTGCTCTCGAACCATGGTGCGGCAGAACTTGGTGCCAGACAACAAGATGAGGGCAGGGGAGGACATCATGGTGCGTTGTGCTCATGGAGATATTGTGAAGTATCCGCTTGCTGATGTAGAACTGGACGTAGATGGTGTAGCTGTTACAGTAACAGCAGCAGTATCAGAGAAACTCCCAGTGTCAGCATTACTAGGAACTGATATCCCGGGACTAGTGGGATTCCTTCATCCAGATGCCCCAGCCGATAGTGGGTCAGATGCCCTTGTTGTCACCAGAGCAAAGGCCAAGGAACTAGCTAATGCCGAAGCCAGCCAGCAACGCAAGGAGGAACAGGATGGGGTCCACCCAAACCCACTTCTGGATGTGCCGACAGTCTCTCCTCCATCCCACATGGCCTTCTTGCCAGAGGACCCTCTGCTCGGGAGAGAGTGGACAGACGACATGTTCGAGCAGCCACGAGACAAACCCCGACAGTCTCGACGGGAGAAGAGGGAAGTTCGACACAGACATGGCTTGGTGAGAGCCAAGGATAAGAAGCAGACAGGAGTCCCCAACTTTCCTCCAGAAGTGCTGAGGAGAGATCTGCAGCAGATGCCGGAGAGTGATGGCTCACTAGAGGTGGTCCGAAACATGGTGAGTGATGCCTCAGAGCCCTCAGCGCCACGAGTTTTCTGGGAGGGAGGCCTGCTGTACAGACAGGGCAAACCACGAGGGGCAAGCAAGCTAGAGGAGAGTGGAGTAGCACAGCTTGTTCTGCCTGAAGACTGTCGCGGGAGGGTGCTGGAGCTTGCGCACACTGTGCCATTGGCTGGACATCTGGGCAAGAAGAAGACACTGGCCCGGGTTTCCCGACGGTTTTACTGGCCAACCATGCACAAGGACGTGGCAGACTTCTGCCGCAGCTGTGGGACATGTCAGAAGTTCCAACGACGCAAGGTTCCCAGAGCACCATTGATCCCTCTACCCGTGATTGACGAGCCCTTCTCTAGAGTTGCCATGGACATTGTGGGACCTCTGCCCAGAAGTTGTTCGGGGAATCGTTATGTCCTAGTGTTGTGTGACTACAGTACCCGGTACCCAGAGGCGATCCCACTCCGTGCCATAGACGCTGAGACCATAGCACTCGAACTGGTTAAGATCTTCTCTCGAGTAGGTATTCCCCAAGAGATTCTGACAGATCAGGGATCCAACTTCCAGTCTCAGTTACTGAAGGAACTGTATCGCCTCCTCCACATCAATGCTCTCCGAACCAGTCCATACCACCCCCAGACCGACGGCTTGGTGGAACGGTTTAATCAGACACTCAAGAGTATGCTCTGCAAAGTCGCCACGAACAATGGCAAGGATTGGGACAAACTGATTCCACCCCTGTTGTTCGCATATAGAGAGGTTCCGCAAGAGTCTACAGGTTTCTCCCCATTCGAGCTGCTATATGGGAGAGACGTCAGAGGACCCCTTGATGTCCTGAAGGAGTCATGGGAGGCTGAGAGAAGAAGTGACCTGAATGTGATTGCATATATCACACTGATGAGAGAGAGACTCGAAGAGATGTCAGAGCACGTACACAAGAATATGCAATCAGCGCAGACCCGGCAGAAATCATGGTACGATAAGAACGCGCGGGAGAGGTCGTTTCAACCGGGAGATCAGGTGTTGGTGTTACTGCCGACTTCCACTTCCAAGCTGACTGCCCAGTGGCAGGGTCCCTACACAGTTGTGGAGCGAGTGGGGAAGGTGAACTACCGCATCCGGATGCCGGATCGCAGGAAGAAGCAAACTGTCTTCCACGTGAACATGTTGAGAAAATGGCACACCCCTGCTGCTGCAGGATTCATGACCACATGTGTTCCAACGGATAAGGAAGTAGACGACATTCCATCGTGGAACGATGCAGAGGGAGGGAGAGCGAGTGTCGGAAGTCAGCTGACCCCAGCACAGTGTCAGGAGTTGGGTAGTCTGCTTGCTAAGTTTGAGCCACTTTTTCAGACTCTCCCAGGACACACCAGTATAGCGGAACACAGGATATCAACTGGAGACGCAATTCCTGTCAGGCTATCGCCCTACCGTATTCCGCATGCATTTCGGGAAACTGTACATCGAGAGTTGAAGGAGATGCTAGAGCATGGTGTGATCGAGCACTCCAACAGCGATTGGGCAGCACCATTGGTTACAGTGCAGAAGAAAGACCAGACTCTCCGCCTTTGTGTGGATTACAGGCGACTTAACGCATTGTCGAAATCGGACGCATATCCCATGCCCCGCGTGGATGAGTTGATAGACAGAGTTGGTAGTGCGAAGTATGTCAGTACGTTGGACCTTACAAAAGGATACTGGCAAGTATCAGTTGCAGAAAGTGATAGGGAAAAGACAGCGTTCACTACTCCCTATGGACTGTTTCAGTTCAAGCGAATGCCCTTCGGACTCAAAGGGGCACCGGCCACATTTCAACGGATGGTGGATAAGTTGTTGAATGGCATGTCAGACTTTGCGAGTGCATACATAGACGATGTGATTGTATTTAGTTCGAACTGGAAGGACCACATGTCTCACTTGGGAGCAGTTTTGAAAAGGATTCAGGAGGCGGGATTAACGGTAAAGAGAAAGAAATGTCAGTTTGCTATGCCAGAGTGTGTATACCTTGGTCACGTTGTGGGGAGTGGGAGAGTATCCCCAGAGGAGGCCAAAGTACAGGCAGTCAGAGACTTTGATACTCCCAGAACGAAGACCCAAGTTCGTTCCTTTCTTGGAATTGCTGGATACTATCGGAGGTTCATTCCCCACTACGCGGCACTGGCACTGCCCTTGACAGACCTGACACGCAAGTCACAGCCCAACAAGGTGGTTTGGACACCAGAGTGTGCACAGGCATTTGAACAATTGAAGACAGCCTTGTGCACAACCCCTGTTCTTAAGAGTCCTGAGTTTGATAAACCATTTATTCTGCAGACTGATGCATCTGACAGAGGGGTGGGGGCGGTGCTGAGCCAAGTGGGCAATGATGGTCAGGACCAGCCGGTTGCATATTACAGCCGGAAACTTCTTCCCAGGGAAGAACGGTATTCAACTGTTGAGAAAGAATGCCTAGCAATCAAGCTCAGCATCCAGGCATTTCACCCATACCTGATGGGTCGTACGTTCTCGATTCAGACGGACCATCGATCCCTTGAATGGTTGAACCGCATAAGGGACAATAATGCGCGGCTCACCCGTTGGAGTTTGTTTCTACAAGGATATTCATATACTGTGGAATATCGCACTGGCCGTAAGAACGGCAACGCGGATGCACTTTCAAGAATGTGGTGACAGCATCGAACAAGTTCGATGCCGGAGAAGGGGGGAGGGATGTAAGGTCAGACAGTAGTAGTAGTATACTGTTACGTAAGGTTATGCAATGTTCTGTAATGTCATGCGTATGCATAGGTCATTGTTATGTAATGTTTTGTAAGTCACGCGTTCAGTAGGTATATGTCAGTGTATGCTTGTATTGTTTCTTCTAGAACATTCTACATCACGTGTCAGTAGATATATACTCAGTGTATGCTTGTAGTCAGTCAGTCTGTCAGTTGATGCGTTCCTTGTACCTCTGTATTGTACTTAATAATTTGTTGGGTTTAATGCGAGGTCCGTCACACTGCAGCTGTGTGTATATATATACAGATTACATCATGCATTGATAGTCATATACCCACTCACCACAGTACGTAGCTCCTGGTTTCTGTACCCTGAGAGCCTTCACCACTTGGAACACATCCACCACTCCCTCTGTCTTACACCTCTCAATGGTGGTGGCTATGGCACAGAACATGCCAGACCGACACACTGTAAAAACATGATGGTTATTTTAACACAAAATGTTTTAACTCACTGACAGTTGCATGTGTAGTCACTCGTTCATGTTAATGGCGGTTGAACAAAGATGTATAGTTATCTCAGTTGTATGTTTTGTCAGTCTTGTATCTTCAGAGAGAATGCTGTGTACAGTGGCTGACATTCAACTTGGAATGTAGCAACAGCACATGAAATCATTCAACCTGTAAATTTTCATCACCATAATTTACTAGCTGAGTGATTATATAATTGGACATCACATGTTTTCCATAGACTCTAACATGATACCCTTGGATTGAAATAACTATATAGGGCGTATGGTAGCTATGCGCCTTGTTGGCTCTCCTCTCAACGTTTGTTCACCAGCCATTAAATTGCCATTTACATGAATGAGTGACTACACATGCAACTGAGGTAAAACACTTTGTGTTAAAATAACCATCTTGTTTTTGCAGTGTGCAGTGTCACTGCAGGAAACACACACAGTGAATATTGTCCACCAGACACACAGCACAACTGGTACAGAATGTGCCATACCTGTAGTGAGCTAAAATAGGATTGCTCCTAGTCCTCCTCTGCACCTTTCCAACCTCCTCAATCACATCAGTCACTGTCTTGAGGTTGGCACAGCTGCCATCAGGGGCCCAGTTAGTGATGTGGAACTGACTCACCTGATGAGCCTTACCACTCTAGGAGGGAAGACATAGTCTCCAGTTCACTGCTCAGTACTGGATGAGAGGGACTTACCTTGGCATTCAATACTCCAAAAGACCTGAGAGAATCCTTGGAAATCCTCCTCCCCCAGTACCTCTACTGTGAACTCTCCATAGGTCTGTGTACTGTCACGCAAAAAGTGGACCGGACCAAAAGTGGACCGGGGGTCCAATTATGGCAACCAAAAGCGGACCGTCCGGTCCACTTTTGGTTGCCATAATTGGCCCCCCGGTCCACCTTTCGTTGCAAAAAGCGGTCCACCCTAGCGAAAAGTGGACCGGGTGTAGTTTTAAATCGTTAGCCCGTTTGTGGGGGTATAAAAAGGATTACTAATGATACCTTTACGATTGTACTGTGCCATGACGGAGAGTTTAGGCTTTTCTGCTATTCACATGACCCACCAGGTTCGTGGCCACGTGGACGTTACTGCTACTGATTCGCTGCATTACCAGTAAAAATGGTATACTGCTATAGTCATTCTCCCTCTACCTTGAAATGCTTGAAGCACTTATATAGCTGCAATTATGGTTTGCTGACTGTCGTCTGAGTAAAATACACACTCGTCCAGTTTTCGCTCAGCCAAAAGTGGACCCGGTCCAGTTTTTGCTCTGCCAAAAGTGGACCCGGTCCAGTTTTTGCTCGGCCAAAAGTGGACCTGGTCCAGTTTTCACTTCGCCAATGGTGGACCCGGTCCAGTTTTCGCTCAGCCAAAAGTGGACCTGTCTAGTTTTCGTTCAGCCAAAAGTGGACCTGGTTCCAGTGGAGTTTTGTGGAACAAAAGTGGGTTCCACATACAGATCGATTTTTATTATGATATTAAGCTATGTGTTCATAGTTTTACTAAACTCCTGGCAGCGATCTACTTGTCAGTGTTGTTTGAGCCTTACCACCCTCGTTACATGCCCTTGTCAGTATATTCACACTGGCATACACATGCAGTGGCTATTCGCATACCGGTGTAGGCTTTTGTATGCTTGTTGCGGAAATGGGGCTCTTGTTTCAACCCTGATGCTACAAGGCTTCCTGATGGTTCTTATAAAAACACTTAACACGGAGTAATATAGACAAAAGTGGAGCCGGTCCAGTTTTTGCTCAGCCAAAAGTGGGCCCAGTCCAGTTTTCGCTAAGCCAAAAGTGGGCCCGGTCCAGTTTTCGCTCAGCCAAAAGTGGACCCGGTCCAGTTTTCGCTCAGCCAAAAGTGGACCCGGTGGGTGTAGTGTAACCTATATGTAAATTCCAGGTACGCATAGTACATGCGTGCGATACGCACATATTCAAGATTCAGGTTGGCGCCCCCCCATAGTAAATCATCTTCCTATATATGCCACTGTCCTGTTATCATTACAGCCTACACAAACATGTATTTACAGCAACAACTTTTGCACACACTTTCTCTTTGTATACAGTACATGTTGGCCTAAATCATTGGTATGTGTATATGTCAATGGAAGGTACTGTACTAGAGATCTTCAAAATAAACACCATATGTACTTCATGAAGTAGAGAACTCAAATGTCCTCACTACATTTTACACATACCACAGTTTGCACCATCTTGGTCCTCTGTTGCCTGATCCGGCCAATGACTCCAGGAATATCCACTACATTCTCTTTCTGAACTTGCTCCAGGACATGGTATATGGTGATGAATGTACCAGTATGACCTACATGTACTCCAGCACTGAGAGAGAAAGAGAGAGGCAAGCCCTTCGCAAGGTCAAAAGGGAGGGGTCAGGTTGCGCTGATGTCCAATCACTGGCTGCGAACTTTCTTTCCCTTCTTTAACAGCACAGTCGGCTCAAACGGCTATCATCACACAGGCTTCAGCACAGAGAAGCAAGTTGGGCCAGAGAAGCATGTCACCGGAACTTTTGGAAGTTCACAAAGAGCTTTTTGATGGAGGAGTGAACTCACAGATTTCCTCTACTTTCTCAGCTATCTCTGCCCACTCCTTCTTCACAGAGGTGTACCATTCAACTCCCCACCAGTTTCATGCCCCATCCTGGATGCCGTCTCCCCCTCCTCCGGAGTCCAACTCTAGCATGGATATGTCGCCAGTCACAGAGGAGGAACTGATACGTGTAATCAAAAGGGCCAGATCCTCATCTGCTCCCTCCCCTCTTGACCGCCATCATCAAGAAGTGTCCATCTCTCTGCCCTGCTCTTCTTGACCTCTTCAACAGGGTCATCATGGAGGGTACTGTCCCCTCTACCTGGAAAGTGGCAGCTGTCAAGCTCATCCCCAAGAGCTCTGCCAAGGAGGATCCATCATCTCCTGGAAACTTCCGGCCGATCGCACTGACCCCTGCTGTCAGCAAACTTCTCTCAGGAATCCTGAAGGACAGGTGGATGAGGCACATGTGTGCTAATAACTATCTCAATCCTGAATCCAGTTCTCCTTGTCCCACTATCATGCACCTCCCGAGTTTTGTAGGTTGATGCAGTTGTGGTATACAGGCCTCTCGGCCACCATCTCAACCGATGACTGGTCTACTGATCCTCTCCAAATCAGGGTAGGAGTGTACCAAGGTGACCCACTCAGTGTGGTCATTTTCTTGACAGTCATTAACACCCTCTCTGACACCCTTTGTACCAGGGGAGACCTTGGTTTCTCTCTCCCCCAGTCTGTTACGTCTATTAACCATCTTCCGTATGCAGACGATGCCTGTGTCATTAGCAGCACTCCTGCTGGCTGCCAACACCTTTTGGATTTGGTCGAACGATGGCTGGACTGGGCTCAGCTGAAGGCCAAGGTCCCCAAGTGCCGCTCCATGGTCATCCAGGTATCAACAGGAAAGAGGGTGACCCCTAGCCTCTCTATTGGGGGTGAGAGGATCCCTATTGCAGAGGATGAGTCCTTCAAGTTTCTGGGCATGCCAGTGCGCATCTACTCTAACAATAATTCTGCCAGATCATCCCTACAAGATAGTCTACGGAAGATGTTAGTGGTCATTGATGAGACGCCTGTGACAAGACAGCACATGCTCCGCCTCTTCAAGCACGGAGTCTGCCCCAGGCTTTCATGGCCCCTACTCATAGAGGACTTTACCATTACACAGCAAAAACTATGGGTGCAGAACTACCGAACAGGGTCAAATCAACCACACTAAAGGCAGTTCAAGTTAACCAATTCTTAGTTAGAGTAACTATGGTAGGTTAATACTATCCAAATGGGTTACCATAACTTCAACAGTTAAAACGACCACAGTGAATGGGGTTATTTTATCGTATTTAGAGGTCATAGTACCTGAGTTGAGGTCAAAGCAACTATACAGAGTGTATATTTAACCAACACACATTTAAAAATCTATAGAAAAACCATATTATGATAAAAAGTGATACTTTAAAGTTATGTAGGTTAAACCATCAGCTAGTCTGTGACCATGGTATACATTATGATCCAAAAGATTGAAAAACAGTGATTGATGGGAAGTAACTGTTACTACATATGCATGAAAATGAAAATCGAAATATGAAACCTTACACAAAGAAAGGGCAAAAATGACCATGTCACCACCAACCACCATTACATCGTCTATATGACCAAAAACTGGATCTAGCCCATCTGAACTAGTAATAAGGTATGCATTATTGCTCTGGTACAGAACACCATTTCTGCGCACCCATGTGGGACGGAACACTGTAGCCTCTAAGCTCAGTTGTGGTATGATATTAGACAAACCATCCTGAATATCTTTGGTTTCATCCTTTACACAGCTCAGTCCATTACTATGTCTTGCTGGACCACACTCAAGAGGCATATGAAGAAGATTTCCAGATGCTAATTGAAAGCACATCCACCTTTGGTGGCGATTTGCCAAACTAGAAGCAATGTTTTTAAAGTTTGCCAGACGAGCGGCCTGTTTAAAGAAGTTAAGTTTGGCCTCGTGGCGAATTGTCCACGTCCGAACCATAGGACCTACAGATTTTATTTGTGCAGGATAATGTACCAAAAATGCATCTTTGGAATGTAAGCTCTAGCTCCATAAAGATTAACAAATAGTTCATGATGCTCTTTAATAAGAAGTGTTAGGGATGAGCAAAGAGCATCAGATGCAACTGGACAAAGGACGATATCAACGATTTTTCTCAAGAGCAAGAAACAAACCCAATGGTTCTCTTCTTCCGGAATTTTATCAGCTACTAGAAATGGTAAGATGTGTATGAGCAGTAACATTTGTGATGCTGAGGACCGAATATGTTTATCAGTGTTTAATGTAGAACTAAGAATAGGAAGAGGCTTATCATTTTCAGAGTAGCCAAAGTTGAAGTTCACTAGTCTGTCATTAAATTCATCCACTGTAAACATACCATGCGTAACACAATGAGAGAGTAAAAGTTTGATCTCAAGTGGAGCTATGCCCTCAAGAATGTCATGCATGGCATCATGGGGTAAGCCACCTCCAATCATAGAAAAATACTTAATGTCTAGGAGGGAAGAGCGCCTATTTATGCCATATGTTTTGGAATAATGACTTGCAGCCGGGCCATCTAGCATTGCACATTGCTTGCAGTGATTAGAATTCGTTCTCAACTGAAACCCATCAGAGGTAAAGCAACTTGAATAGGAATCATGTGTAGCTAAACACGTCCGACAAAAGCGATATGAAAAAGAGAAAGATTTCTTGAACCCTCCTAACTCATTGCTAGCAAGGTTATCAGCTAGAAAAGCTAACAATGCTCCTTTGAACATCCGTGCCACTCCACCAACAGAAACAGAAATTCCTGTGGTTGCCAGAGTATTAAGATCTGTAATAAATGGCTTCAACACACTATCCAGACCATACTTTTCGATGATTGGCACTGTAGCAACAACAGCTAAGTTGCTTAGTCTAAGCTGAGACCTATACTTAGGAGCAACATTTCCCAAAGTATAAAACACAATTCCCAGTTTATGCTGCTTTACGTGAGACCCTAAAGGGTTGCATAATTCAATCTCGTCATAATATGCAACAACTTGTAAAGCATGGGGATCTTGTTTGAAAAGAGGGTGTTCAATAAAGAGTTTTCCATCACAAAAATCCTCGATCAGCCTGTCAGAATGAATGCGTTGTGGGAATTCATCAACTTGGTCTATAACCATACTATCACTCAAAAGCTTCTTAAGTGAGGGAAGTAATGGAACATACTGGTAAGTATCCCATTTTTCAGTCAAGCGACGCTTCGCACCAGAGAATTGAGGCGTATATTCAGGCTCTCCAATCTGAACTTCCCTCGGTTCCTACAGTTGCATAAATAGCAAAATTTGATCAAATATGTGTATTAATGTGTTTGTATCATTAAGAGCAAATATTATGTATAGTGCATGAGATGTCTCTGTAGTTCAACTTACAATAAGACCAAGTGTTTCACGAAAATACTTTTCCTGCAGATAACATGTCTCAATACCATCAAAAGGGTCGACTACATTCTCAAATGCACTATCTAGTCCCCTGATAGAGTCCGGATCAACCCCTGATTCTGCAAGTCTAGCTCTTACTCCTGCATGTACACGTTCAATGGTTTGAGAGAATAGTCCTTTGCAATTCTCTACAACATCGTTAATAACCACTTGTGATGTACGCCGTTGCTCCTTTAGCTTGAGAATAAAGAGAGCACTGGATCGACGTACTCTTTCTACATCACTTCCAGTCAAGTAGCGTATGTCAGCAGTGTCTAGTGTGTGAAACAATTTTGAACATGAATCAATGCTACACACACACACACACACACACACACACACACACACACACACACACACACACACACACACACACACACACACACACACACACACACACACACACACACACACACACACACACACACACACACACACACACACACACACACACACACACACACACACACACACACACACACACACACACACACACACAGGCACTTGCCCTCAGTTACACTATTGCTATACCTGCTTCATCCAATGATTCGCTAAGTGTGATATTTATAGTCTGGCTGATTCCAGTAGCTCCGTTACAGGGGGTCTCTGGAGTAGTACGTAATACCTCTTTCCTCTTTTTAATGATGTCAGGGTGACGACGGTAAATATGGGAGTAAAGCGCAGAAAAGCTCCGCGATGTAGTTGTACACCCATCAAGATCACAGGATACGATAAAGTGAGGATCATTGGAAGGAACTGTGCGCAAGTGACTTAGAATAATAGTCACATCAGGAGCTTCAAACGTGCAGAGCGGACACACAGTAGTCTGCAACGATCCGGCCATGATTTTTGATACCTAGACCCGTATCCGCGATACGTTCTGCTCTCGGAATCGGGGTCGGTTCAGTTGCACACGTGATCGGCACATTTTGGCGCGCGCAAGGTCTCGGTTTTTTGCCAGTCATCTCTTCTTGTGACCAGCGCTATAATGCCAATGGCTTCACAGGTAGTTGAAGCTGTACAGTCATCGGATGAAGATTCAGAACTGGAGAGTGAAGTTCCTGAATGCGTCAACAAGTCCATGTCTGTGACTGATGTGGCGTCTTTTCTCCGAAAACGCGGCATACCCGAACAGTTTTGTGGTGCATTTGAAGGTATAAATAGTGTGGTTTGTGTTGTGCTACGTATACTAAGTTTAAAGTTGATCAGGTGTGATGCTTTGGTTGAGGTGCTTTGGTTGCTTCGTCTTGTATATGTGAGTCGAACTGAGCCAGCTGCCTCAGTCGGTAGCTCAGTTGGTACATAGATATTATACACGGTTCGAGTCCCACCCGAGGCAGCTAATTTTTCCTTGAAAAATAACTGCTTTGCAGGTGATCCCTGCTTTGGGCGAGTTGTGTTGTGTTGCTTTGTCTTTCTGTTGTGTTGTGTTGCCTTGCTTTGTCTTTCTAAGCGTGATTAAAGTCATCCTGTATGCATGTACTTGCCTTCACTGCAGAGAATTACATTGATGGAGCCGAGTTTCTGACACTTACAGAGAGTGAAATCAAGACTATGGTCCCTCCTATTGGATTGGCACGCAAGATAATGAGACTGCTACCACATACACCGGTAATTACAGTTGTCTGTTGTACTAGGACCCCAACATGAGAGGAGGTGGGGGCCAGTTTCTTAGCCTTGTAAGCTTATTAAATCATTTTAAATTAGTCATGTATGATGGGACTTTATAACCTTCTTACACACACACATCTGCTGTGGTACCTTGAATACAGCAGTGTCCCTTTTT
>OZ019953.1:3031448-3033948 GCA_963970385.1 Theonella swinhoei
ATGCAATCCACTGCTAGAGATTTCTGGAAGGTGGTCCATGACAGGAAGTGTGGAGTGAGTGTCATGTTGTGTCAACTGACGGAGGCTAGGAAGGTGGAGAGACTAGCTGTGTTGGTGTGTACAGATGTGATTGTGTGTCTCTCTCTACAGGAGGTGTGCTACCATTACTGGCCCAGCGGTAGCACACAGACCTATGGAGAGTTCACAGTAGAGGTATTGGGGGAGGAGGATTTCCAAGGATTCTCTCAGGTCTTTTGGAGTATTGAATGCCAAGGTAAGTCCCTCTCATCCAGTACCGAGCAGTGAACTGGAGACTATGTCTTTCCTCCTAGAGTGGTAAGGCTCATCAGGTGAGTCAGTTCCACATCACTAACTGGACCCCTGATGGCAGCTGTGCCAACCTCAAGACAGTGACTGATGTGATTGAGGAGGTTGGAAAGGTGCAGAGGAGGACTGGGAACAATCCTATTTTAGCTCACTGCAGATATGGCCACACTCTGTACCAGTTGTGCTGTGTGTCTGGTGGAGAATATTCACTGTGTGTGTTTCCTGCAGTAACACTGCATGTGAGTCGGTCTGGCATGTTCTGTGCCATAGCCACCACCATTGAGAGGTGTAAGACAGAGGGAGTGGTGGATGTGTTCCAGGTGGTGAAGGCTGTCAGGGTACAGAAACCAGGAGCTGTACGTACTGTGGTGAGTGGGTATATGACTATCAATGCATGATGTAATCTGTATATATATATACACACAGCTGCAGTACCAGACTATCTTTGAGGCTGTTCTGGTGTACCATGATTCCTTTGCTCTCTACTCAAACTTTTAAAAGAAATAATCCTGACAGGACGTTAATTTTCTCTTAGCTTTTGTATACCAATGACTCTGGAATATTGTTTGGTTTACTAGCAGCTTTTTGTAAGATACTATACACGTACGTGTGCTTTTATTTCTGTGTGATGGTTGCTACAGTAATTGTGTAAACTATGCATTTGATCACGTTATCGCGGGAGATGCGGACGCAAAGCAAAATATTAATGTAGTTTAACTTGGAAAATTCTTTACATTTTCTCAACTTCGCAAGAGTTGCTGTTCTGCTACAAGAGGTATTGCCAGCCAAAGTTGATAAAGATGTACATTGTTGGGTGCAGGAGAGGTAAGAAAGTTATCAACTGGACGTATGACGGTATGTATCGGTGCTACCTACTGGTAGGGTTCAGACCTACCCACATTTTTGCGTCGCGTACGTAGCTGTAGATCTACGCCCTCCGCATCATTGCAGGCAGAGGTACAACAGTACTGCTGTGTCTCCTCTGGTCTCTGGTGGAGGTCCAGTCTCAGACTGAATATCCTTACATCTCCTTCATGGGTGATATTCTACCTAACCATTCCTATGTGGACTTCGATGATGTGGGGGAGAGACGATATGATGATACTGTACAGTGTCACACTGACCTGAGTACATGTTGCCGTACTGAGCAGGTATCACCTCGTGGAGACTGGTTTTTTCCTGATGGCACAAGGCTGCCAATCTTTAGTGAACCAGGTGATATTCAAGAGAGTCTCCTATCTCAAGTAGTTCACATACGTCGTTTCAACAATGCTATTGGACCATCTGGTATATATCGCTGTTTTATTGGAACTAATGCTGTCCATAGTGATAGTGATACATCAGTTCGAGAGGCAGTCTATGTGGGACTATATCACAATGGAGGAGGTATATAGTGGTGTGAGGCATAGTCCAGTAATCCTATATAACTATATAACTTTCTTTCAGGAAACATCACAATATCTGATGGTATGACATTCACTGTGGACTCTGACCTCAATGGAGCCAGTCCTCAGTTTACCCTCACCTGTATCTCCACTGGTGGACCTGCTACCACTGTCACTTGGACCAGAGACTCTGTCACTGTCACTGAAGGAAATGAGACTGTGTTAGATAATCGCACTACTTCACAGTACACCCACACCCTGACTGTGACTGGGAGACTGGGAGGACTCTACACATGTACTGTGACTAATAATAAACCATCTGAGGATTCGGCTACTTACACTGTACAAGGTATGCACATAGGTCGTAAACAGTTGCCTGATTACACTGTTGAAGGAAATACATGCACAACATCATGACTTCCTTTCCCTCCAGTTGCCTCAGCTCCCACTAACCTGATGGCAGTCCAGGAAGGTCCCACTAGTATCCGAGTGTCTTGGAGCCCACCCACTCCACTGGGGGATACAACTGGGTACAGGATCTACTATAGTGGTGGCAGCAGTGGCAGTGTGAATGTTAGTGATGGCTCCACAGATAACTACCTACTGACTGGTCTTCAGAATGGAGAGAGCTATGACATATCCATTGTGGCCACATCCCAACACTTCCTTAGTGAGAATGTGACGGTTGATTTAGGTATGTCAGTATACATTAAATACAAGATTATTGACATCTTGCTTATATATACTCCCCTACATACTTCCAGTTCCAACAATTACTGTGACCTCCA
>OZ019953.1:3036448-3128588 GCA_963970385.1 Theonella swinhoei
AAATTATAACATGTAATGTACTATTACTATGCATAGCTGAAAACCTGTAAGCCTCTACAGTATTTGTTATTATTCTAGCTATAGTTTAAAATGTGTATAGTAGTCTACAAGCCAAATACGGCAGATCTAGAAGTGAGCATACAATCATTAAAATGTGGAATGATGTTAGTAAATATGTATATATACCAGGCCATGGCACCTCATCATATGCCGGTGGCACTCAATTTTTTGTGGTGTAGGTTGTACACTAAGCTCAACCAAAGAAAATAAGGCTAATAATGCTTAACGAAACTGTGCTACATCAGGTTCAGAAAGTGTTCAGATCACCATAATTAACGGTGCTCAAAGTTCAAAGTTCATAGCACAGCCCTTATAGGATGGCATAAATATATATGCACAATAGATAAATATACAAGAAAGAAAAATTCAGATTAGTTACAATATTGTGAATTGAGGATCATAGAGGCCAGGTCAAATAGTTCACTCCCACACTCTTCCATGATAGAAGGCAGCTGGGACACATCAAAGTTTAGGTGTGAAAGACGGAAATATGTTAGGTCAGGGAGAACTTGAGTGGGACAGTATTGACATTTCTGCTCAGCAAAGAGAGGGCAACAGAGAGACTTGAAGATACACTGAGAAAGTCTGTTGCCCAATGACCGTGATCAAGGGCAGAGTCCCAGGCATGACTCCAGGACAGAGTGACATCATCACTGTTGACAATATGCTTCAGAGAGGTAGGAGCATTAACATGGCTTCTAATTGTCAAGGGATTCCTTACAGACATCTGTACAACCAGAACAACTGGGAAGATAGACCGAAATAATATAAAGAGTATATTGAGACACTGAAAACTTGATGCCAATCATTCTGCTTTTAGCTACAGAGATAATATATAAATATATAGAAATAATGTCCCAAAGCAACACCACCATGTCCTCTGATCAAACATGGTACAGAGTGCACAGTATCCTCGTCCTTAGGTGCAGACACTGCAACAAACTTAGAATCGTTGCTGAGTCGGTGAATCACATTCAAGTTTTATTCACAAAGCCAGTGCTCAGAGATGGCCAGACAATCCAAACTATGATGGTTTAGGATATGCTGTACACAATGCTAGCTCGAAATTAGGCCATGAAAATTGAAACAACGCAACCTAAGTGATATGGAATAATCAGGATGAGGCAAATCAGACGTAGAAAGATTCAGGTGAGATATGCTTAGAATTATATGGAGAGGAACTATGTGCATGGAGATTATGTGCAGAGGAACTACATGTATATGTGAGGAGATGGAGCTGAGAAGTACCAGCCTGCCCCTGTGATTGTAACAGAAGAGGTATGTGCAAACTGGACTAGATGTAAGTGGTAGACCAGTATCTTAGTTTCCCTATATACTACAGAGTGGAATTACATCATGTACATCATTAACGCTTTACCATATATGATGCAGAGAAGGTGAGTTCACTCCCACATGCTATCTCTAGACACAAACTGCATTTATATACAGCAGAGGCGGAGTTCCAATATAAAGCACCATACACCAAGGGTTTGCACTTTAGTGCTTTCATTGTGTCATGTGAGAGAGAATAACAGGTGTATACATTAGTGCTCCCAGCTCATGTCACATTTTATGAACTCTATATGGAATGTACATGTAGGCATGCCTCCAGTATATGTACTGCATGAAATATGAACAGCACTAAAGTGCAAATCCTTCGTGCCAAACTCTCCAGCTAAACTGAGATGATGCGCATGCGTATAACGCTTTACATTAAAACTCCATGCACCTGTCGAGTATAACAAAGTATACAGGAGTTAATGGCAGAGAAGCTCACTGCACTACACTAGCTCGTATTTCATGTAGTGTTTAGCACCCCATTAGGCTTTTAAGCAGCTTTATTAACCTATGCCATTGAAGGAACAAGCTCTGGATCACTGCAATAGGCCTGGTGGCTTTTGTGATAAACAAATGACGCCATAACTTAAACATTTATAGGGAAAATCCCTTTTATAAAAGTCTGCTCCATGTTGCACTGAAGCCATTGATACCTTCATTTCAACATATAAGCTTACAGTGTCCAAGAAATAGGGCATCACACACACACACACACACACAGATACACACATGAACCAAGTACAGTAACCCTCGCTGTACATGCACACCGAGACTGTTAATAACATTCTCCCAGAAGTTAAGATGTGAACATACAACATAACATACACTAACTGCAAGGTATGGAGGTGGTCATTCAGAATAGCATAGTTACAGTACATGTACAGTGGAACCCCTCTAGTCTTGACCCTGAAATGGGGACACCTAAATAGACAGGACAATTTCTTTTGCCCCATGTCAAGAAATACTCAGACCTCGGAGACTCTGCAGACAATAAATGAACTGCCTCAGGAGGGATGAGGTGATGGGGTCACTCCACATGGTCTTCTGTCATTTGCCATTTCAATTCAGAACCTATGACACTCAGTGAGTGGGTGTATTTTAACACATGGACTTTTATAATATCCCAGCCCCAGGTCCAGGCCAGCCTACTGTCAGTGTGTCCACAACATCCACCTCCATCTCCCTCTCCTGGAGTGTTCCTGATGGCTCAATGGTGACCAGCTATGAGGTGATGTGGCAGAGAGATACTTCAGCACTACCTATTCCATATCAGGACTAGAGGAAGACAGTCTCTACAGGATCATTATTATTCATGTACCTCCAGCTCCGTCTGCTTCTCTCACTCCAATGAGTACAGGAATTACCACCTCCTTCATCACTGTCCAGTGGGGGGCAGTGGACTGCATCCACCACAATGGAGATATAACAGGCTACTCAGTGAGGTATGGGGTAAACGGGGCTGCTGAGGGAGACAGGAAGGTCAAGATGGCTACTAGAGACTCCAGTGGAGGAATATACACCATCTCTGGACTATCTGCAGCTACTGAATATACAGTTGAAGTTGCAGCAGTGAACAGTGCTGGTGTTGGAGTATACAGTGGTCCTATTACTGTACCGACTGTTGGTGAGGATTCCAACACATGTTCATGTGTTTATATTATGGGTTACATGCAATAGAATGGAACAGGGAGGCCAACATTTATTGGGTTGAGATGTTGCTTATTATGGCCAAGCTGCCTACACTACTACATAGGTACTTAGGAATGTACTCATGCCAGCCATGTATTGTCAAATAATATCACAACATCCCCTACATCTCTGACCATCTCATGGTCACTGGTAGGGGGTGTGACAGCTAATAGTGACTATACCATCTCCTACTCACACACTAACAACACTCACTGTTTCACTAGGACCAATAGTACCACTACTGCTAGGACTGTAACAATGTATGAACTGACTGGCCTCCAGGAGGGTACTCAGTACTCCATCACTGTGACTGTAATTTGAGTAATGGGGGGACCGGATCAGACACCACCACAGCCACCACAATGGCCGCTGGTTAGTATACTTCATAGAGTTATCTGTGTCTTCTCTCTGCTCTATTCTGAACCTCTCACACACAGCTCCATCTGCTGCTCCTACTTCTGTGAGAGAGTCTGGTGTGACCTCCTCCAGCATCACTATCCAGTGGGGAGAAGTGGACTGCATCCACCACAATGGAGACATAACAGGCTACTCAGTGCGGTATGGGGTACAGGGGAGTGGGAGTACACGAACTAGGGATATCTCAGAAGGTGATACCAGACATACCACCATCTCTGATCTAAATCCATCCACTACCTACTCCATTCAAGTGGCAGCAGTGAACAGTGCTGGTGTTGGAGTATACAGTGACCCTCCAGTTATTATTGAGACTCTTCCAAGTAAGTATACAAGTGTATTTGTAGATGTTCTCGAGAAGATTTTCAGTGTATGTAGCCTGTTCTCACCTGATTTGGCTGTCATTAAAGCCCTCATATGACATGTGATTTGACATGCTCACATAATATTCCTTTCATTCTGTACTATTCCTGGCGTATATCTTACTCTGAGAAGTGACTACATCCCTAACCATGGCTATGTGGTGATCAGTGATATTGGCTCCACTGATGACACTGCTATCATCTGTAATACTAACCGTTTTGGTAATCTCACTTTCCGTCCTGGTGATGACTCCATTCTGGAGGAGACTGGTTTGCACCAGATGGGAGTAGAATTGGTGATCGACGTAGTTGTGATGTTCCAGGATTTGATAGAGATAGATATCCTATGGTAGTACGACTACATAGGAACACTGCTAGTGATCCTCCATCTGAAGGGATATATTACTGTGTGGTAGAGGATGATACATTCATAAATCAGACAGTCTATGTGGGACTGTACAACAGTGGAGGAGGAGGTATGATGTAAATTACTGACTGGTAGAAAGTAATCTGCTACCTATGCTAGCTAGCCCAACACCCCATTGCATGTAACTACATTGAAAAACATGCACACTTGCCAAGAGGTATTAGAAGGGAAACACAGAACCCTAACCTCAACAAACCAAACAACACAAGACACACAACATACAACATACATAGACTGGAGCAGGACACTGGATGCCCAGCTTTGAGAACTGGGGCAGTGGGTTAAAGATCTTTATGGCCATGTACTTTGTAATTCATTTTCTTCAGGAGACATCACAATACCCGGTAATATGACATTCACTTTGGACTCTGACCTCAATGAAGCCAGTGCTCAGTTCACCCTCACCTGTAACTCTACTGGTGGATCTGCTACCACTGTCACTTGGACCAGAGACTCTGTCAGTGTGACTGAAGGAAATGAGACTGTGTTAAATGATCCTGTGACTGCACAGTACACCCACACCCTGACTGTGACTGGGAGATTGAGGAAACTACACATGTACTAATAACAAATCATCTGAGGATTTGGCTAACTACACTGTTGAAGGTATATATACAAATAAAGTAACAGGTACAGGATCTACTGTAGTGGTGACAGCAGTGGCAGTGTGAATGTTAGTGATGGCTCCATAGACAACTACCTACTGACTGGTCCTCAGAATGGAGAGAGCTACACCATATCCATTGTGGCCACATCCCAACACCTCCCTAGTGAGAGTATAGCAACAGATGTGGAGATCATGTTAGGTGAGGACATACATGTACAAGTAGCAGTAAAACAGATCCCACTGTTTGTGCCATGGCTACATAATTATGACTACAAAATACAGTAGACAGGAATGCTGTTCTTCTACAAGAGTTATTAATGCTGTACCCATTACAGAGAATTTCACATCATTTCTGAATACACCTGACTGGTGGAACCCACCCTCCAGTCCCTCCCCCAGAGAAGCCTACCATTGATATGGACTCCATAAAGGTCACCTCTAACTCCATCTCCCTCTCCTGGAAGGTGTGGGTGAACATGTGACATATTCTGAAGTAGTGTGGCGAGAAGCTGGTGTCACTACTAAGGCTGATGATAATCCTGTGAGGGTAGACGCACCTGACAACACCTACACCATAGGAGGACTGAAGAGTAACACTCCATACACTATCACAGTCACAGTGGTCAATCCAGCTGGTAGTATGACCAGTCCCCCCATCACATGTAGTACTGAAAAGGGTAACTAAGTACCCTGTAACCTACCTACATATGGTATGACTACCACCTCAGTAGAGTCCATCCATCCTGTACTGGTAGTCACTGGGATGGTCATGTAGTCATGATGTATTCCTCCTCAGACTCAGATACTGAAAGATGGAGTGGTGGTGGTGGTGCAGGGGGTGCAGTAGGTGGAGTCTTTGCAGAAATTGCAGCTATCTTGGTGGTGGTAGTCATAGTCCTGGTTGTGTGGTGGGTGAGGAGGAGATTAGTGTCTCATGATGTAATGACCTGCTGCTGTACTAGGGATGATGGCTGCCCCCTACAGGAGAGGGACTAAGTATTCCCCAGCAGAAAAGGACAGAGTACACTACTCCATTGCAGAAGATAAGGTGTCCTCTAAAGATGGTGAGTACCTGCATGTACATGTTTCATGACTGCCAGTTCATCTGCTCATACAACCATCCCTGAGGATACTCGTGTCCAGGAGGGAGGGGGGGTAGTGTTCCAAGTGGAGCTGACAGGTACTCCTCAGCTGAAGATGACATGATATCACAGCGGAGAGGAGGTGAAGGCTGACTAAACCAAGGAGCTGGCAGAGGATGGCTCCCTCACCATACCCTCTACTGAGCTCAAACACAGTGGACTCTATCAGCTGGTGGCAGTCAACCTATCTGGCAGGGTAGAGAGGGAGGTGATGCTATCTGTGGAGTCAGAGAGTGTGGAAGCAGACAATGATCCTGCCTATGATACAGTGCCCATGGGTGATGCTATTCCAGTAGCCGTATTTGGAGATCATGTTGAACAAAGACATGCCAGGAATAACAAACCATTCAAAGGTGAATATGACATAAGACTAGTACTGTGTTGTGATAGGAAGAGCTGACACTTAGGGAGGGAGTTAGAGTGTGGATAGTGACAGTAATTATTGCTTAACGAGCAGGGTCTACCCACTGGTGGAAAGAAGTCCATTTCCATAGCCGCATCCCTGGATAACAAGCTGAAGAATCGTTTTGCCAACATCTGTGTGTGTAAGTCACTACATCAGTACTGACACATTAATAGTGAACCTTGATGTGTATATATCTAAGATGATGACAATTCTGTGGTGCTGAAACCATTTGACAAATATGAGTCTGACTATGTCAATGCAAGCTATGTAGATGTGAGTACCCAGCCTCTTAGTGTGAGAATATACTTCATGTACATACACCTTCCCTCTCTACCTAGGGATACACTACACCAAGGAAGTTCATTGCCACTCAAGGTACACACACATCTTACCCTACATGTGTGTGTTAAGGCCATTTTGGTTTGCCATTGTTCAGGTCCACTGCCAAAGACTGTGGTGGATTTCTAGAGGCTAGTGTGGCAGGAGAGAGCCCCCACCATCGTGATGATCACCAACCTGGTGGAGGGGGCTAAGATCAAGTGCCAGCAGTACTGGTCTGACACTGGGACCCAGTCCTATGGCCCCTTCCAAGTCACCATCACTGACCAGCAGACACTGGCAGATAACACCACACGTAGCTTGCTAGTTCAGGTGTGGTGGTATTGATGTATACCAATAGGTAGACATGTAGTATATTCCCCCACCCCACAGCTGACAGGCAGCACTGAACGTGCTCTGAAGGTGACTCAGTTCCACTTCACAGCCTGGCCTGACCACAGAGAACCAGACTATGCCACACCCATCCTGGCCTTCCACAGGAGGGTCATGAAGGAGCACAAGTCTGGACCAATTGTAGTCCACTGCAGGTTACACACACACACACACACACACACACACACACACACACACACACACACACACACACACACACACACACACACACACACACACACACACACACACACACACACACACACACACACACACACATACACACACACATACATACTGTCTGCTCTCTCTCTCTCTCTCTCTCTCTCTCTCTCTCTCTCTCTCTCTCTCTCTCTCTCTCTCTCTCTCTCTCTCTCTCTCTCTCTCTCTCTCTCTCTCTCTCTCTCTCTCTCTCTCTCTCTCTCTCTCTCTCTCAGTGCTGGAGTAGGTCGTACTGTTACATTCTTCACCATATACATGTATCATGTCCTGGAGCAAGTTCAGAAAGAGAGTGTAGTGGATATTCCTGGAGTCATTGGCCGGATCAGGCAACAGAGGACCAAGATGGTGCAAACTGCGGTATGTGTAAAATGTAGTGAGGACACTTGAGTTCTGTACTTCATACCTTCCATTGACATATACACATACCAATGCTATAGGCCAACATGTACTGTATACAAAGAGAAAGTGTGTGCAAAAGTTGTTGCTGTAAATACATGTTTGTGTAGGCTGTAATGATAACAGGACAGTGGCATAGGAAGATGATTTACTATGCATGGGGGGGGCGCCAACCGGAATCTTGAATATGCGCGTATCGCACGCGTACCTGGAATTTACATATAGGTTACACTAAACCACTGAGTGGGTGTAGTGTAACCGGTTTGTACCACAGAAGCCATAGAGATCAAAGAAACCACTGCTCATGAATAATTCATATCGTAGTGTAACCGGTTTGTACCACAGAAGCCATAGAGATCAAAGAAACTGCTGCTCATGAATAATTTTATGGCATACTGACTCAGCACTAAGACAGTACATGTACTTCTTAGTGATGAGTCAGCACACCATACACTACGATATGAATATTAATGAGCTAAGACAATGTTGTTTTGATAGTGGGGATAGTCTTACAGGATTTGTACTATAGCCAGTTTCTTTGATCTCTATGGCTTCTGTGGTACAAGGCGTACTGACTCAGCACTAAGACAGTACATGTACTTCTTAGTGATGAGTCAGCACACCATACACTACCTTCATTGCAGGGCTACAAGCAGCAGAGGGCCTTCATCATAGCCCAAAATCCCATGCAATCCACTGCTAGAGATTTCTGGAAGGTGGTCCATGACAGGAAGTGTGGAGTGAGTGTCATGTTGTGTCAACTGACGGAGGCTAGGAAGGTGGAGAGACTAGCTGTGTTGGTGTGCGCAGATGTGATTGTGTGTCTCTCTCTACAGGAGGTGTGCTACCATTACTGGCCCAGCGGTAGCACACAGACCTATGGAGAGTTCACAGTAGAGGTACTGGGGGAGGAGAATTTCCAAGGATTCTCTCAGGTCTTTTGGAGTATTGAATGCCAAGGTAAGTCCCTCTTATCCAGTAATGAGCAGTGAACTGGAGACTATGTCTTCCCTCCTAGAGTGGTAAGGCTCATCAGGTGAGTCAGTTCCACATCACTAACTGGGCCCCTGATGGCAGCTGTGCCAACCTCAAGACAGTGACTGATGTGATTGAGGAGGTTGGAAAGGTGCAGAGGAGGACTGGGAACAATCCAATTTTAGTTCACTGCAGGTATGGCCACACTCTGTACCAGTTGTGCTGTGTGTCTGGTGGAGAATATTCACTGTGTGTGTTTCCTGCAGTAACACTGCATGTGAGTCAGTCTGGCATGTTCTGTGCCATAGCCACCACCATTGAGAGGTGTAAGACAGAGGGAGTGGTGGATGTGTTCCAGGTGGTGAAGGCTCTCAGGGTACAGAAACCAGGAGCTGTACATACTGTGGTGAGTGGGTATATGACTATCAATGCATGATGTAATCTGTATATATATACACACAGCTGCAGTACCAGACTATCTTTGAGGCTGTTCTGGTGTACCTTGATTCCTTTGCTCTCTACTCAAACTTTTAAAAGAAATGATTCTGACCAGACGTTAATTGCTTTTTTGACCAGACGTTAATTGTTTTTTGTATAGCTTTTGTATACCTGTTACATGATAACAATGACTCTGGAATATTGTTTGGTTTACTAGCAGCTTTTTTCTATACATGTACGTGTGCTTTTATTTCTGCGTGATGGTTGCTACAGTAATTGTGTAAAACTATGCATTTGATCACGTTAGCGTGGGAGGGCCATTCAGATGCGGAAGCAAAGCATAAATGTCGTTTAACTTGGAAAATTCTTTACATTTTCTCAACTTTGCAAGAGTTGCTGTTCTGCTACAAGAGTTATTGCCAGCCAGAAGTTGATAAAGATGAACATTGTTGGGTGCAGGAGAGGTAAGAAAGTTATCAACAAGGGCGTCGGAGCCGTAGCGGCTGGGGCGGCCATGGCTGCTCCACTTTTTGATCACACCAAAAATTTTTTCATCATCTCAGCTGTAGGCGCGCGTCCGCGGCCGATCGTCAAGAGTCCGGATCTGTCAACAGTAGACCCTTGACAGATCGGGACCCTTGAGGATCCGCCGCGGACGCGGGCGCGCGCAACAGCGTACGAATAACTGTCCGGCGGCCATACCTGGGCCCTCTGCCACTGTTACAAAGCTGAGCTCTCGCCAGTGGCGTAGCTACGGTAGGGCCTGGTAGGTGCCATACCAAACGTCCTTGCGCAATGAGCCGCCGCGCACGCGTGGTATGCCTATGTATATTAAAGCACGAGGTGCTCGTAATCCGCTGCCGGGAGCTAGCAGGAACAAAAGCGTTGTTTACTGCCTAGAATGCACCAAAAACCATCCCAGAAGGCCTGAAATTCAAAATATTCCTGGGGGAGCATGCCGCACACCCCCTAGCACTAGGCCTAACGTTTGCGCGCGCCCCCACAAAGGTGTACGCCCTTACTATTTTCTGCTTACGCCATTGCTCTCGCGCCTCGCGGCTGATAAGCGCCTACACCGCTTATAACAGCGTCATTGGCCGCTACACTTTAAATTGCCTTCCGACGCCCTTGATCGACTGGACGTATGACGTTATGTATCGGCGCTACCTACTGGTAGGGTTCAGACCTACCCACATATTTGCGTCGCGTACGTAGCTGTAGATCTACGCCCTCCGCATCATTGCAGGCAGAGGTACAACAGTACTGCTGTGTCTCCTCTGGTCTCTGGTGGAGGTCCAGTCTCAGACTGAATATCCTCACATCTCCTTCATGGGAAACTATCTATCCAATCATTCCTATGTGGACTTCGATGATGTGGGGGAGACACGGGGTCTATATGGCAGTGATACTGATACTGTACAGTGTCACACTGACCTGAGTACATGTTGCCGTACTGAGCAGCATTCACCCCGTGGAGACTGGTTTTTTCCTAATGGCACAAGGCTGCCATTCTATAATGAATCAGATGATATTGAAGAGAGTCTCCTGCCTCAAGTAGTTCACATACGTCGTGTGAACTCTGCTATTAATGGACCATCTGGTATATATCGATGTTTTATTGGAACTAATGCTGTCCATGATGTTAATGATCCATCAGTTGGAGAGGCAGTCTATGTGGGACTATATCACAATGGAGGAGGTATATAGTGGTATGAGGCATAGTCCAGTAATCCTATATAACTGTCAATTATGATTTCTCTTTCAGGAAACATCAGAATCTCTGATGGTATGGCATTCACTGTGGACTCTGACCTCAATGGAGCCAGTCCTCAGTTCACCCTCACCTGTATCTCCACTGGTGGACCTGCTACCACTGTCACTTGGACCAGAGACTCTGTCACTGTCACTGAAGGAAATGAGACTGTGTTAGATAATCGTATGACTTCACAGTACACCCACACCCTGACTGTGACTGGGAGACTGGGAGGACTCTACACATGTACTGTGGCTAATAATAAACCATCTGAGGATTCGGCTACTTACACTGTACAAGGTATGCACGTAGGTCGTAAACAGTTTGCAATTGATTAGGTATGTCAGTATACATTAAATACAAGGTTATTGACTTACATATACTCCCCTACACACTTCCAGTTCCAACCATTACTGTGACCTCCACAAATGCCACCTCCATTTCCCTCTCCCTGAGTGTTCCCAGTGACTCAGTGGTGACCAGCTATGAGGTGATGTGGCAGAGAGATACCTCAGTAGGGTGTAGTGATGAGGATGAAGGCAGTAGTACTATCAACACTGATCGTATCACCACTAACTACAATATATCAGGTAGGCTTGCGTACATTATGCCGGCATAAAATTGGGAATAATGGGCCTAGTACACGAACTAGCATTATGCGGGAATAATGGGCAGGGTTTACGCATGGCGCATGCGCAGCCACCATTTTTATCACGAGGGATGCTGCTGACCCATGACCCCGCACCCACATTTTGTCTTCTGAGTGCTTCGCTATGTCTTTAATTGGCACTAGCATTAGCTCGTGTAATCTGATGTGGTGGACTCTACTGCGGATACGACATCTAACCTAGAGAAAGTAGTAGTAGTAGTGCGCCTTCCGTAATCGACAGATTGCGAGCGCCGCGTCTGTATTTTTCATCATTTTGTTGAGAATATTTGTGGGAATAATAGGTGAATTGTTGGGAATAATGGTAAATATTTACAAGAATGCTGGAATAGAATTATAGGACAATTTTGAAGCATAATGTACTCAAGACTAATATTATCAGGACTAGAGGAAGGCAGTCTCTACAGGATCACTGTGACAGCAGTCAATTCAATTACTAGTATAGTCAATGAGACTGTCACTGTAATAACTGAAGAGGCAGGTGAGAGAAAATATCATCATCATCATCATCATCATCATCATCATCATCATCATCATCATCATCATCATCATCATCATCATCATCATCATCATCATCATCATCATCATAATCAATCATCTCATCCTCCTCCTCTTCCTCCTCCTCCTTCTCTTCATCCTCCTCCTTCTCCTCCGCCTCCTCCTCCTCCTCCTCCTCCTCCTCCTCTTCCTCCTCTCTCCTCCTCCTCCTCCTCCTCCTCCTCCTCCTCCTCCTCCTCCTCCTCCTCCTCCTCCTCCTCCTCCTCCTCCTCCTCTTCCTCCTCTTCCTCCTCCTCCTCCTTCTCCTCCTCTTCTCTTCTTCTACTCCAGTTCCATCTGCTGCTCCCACTCCTATAAGTATAGGAAGTACCACCTCCAGTATCATTGTCCAGTGGGGAAGAATTGACTGCATACACCACAATGGAAATTTAACAGGCTATATAGTGCGGTATGGAGTACAGCAAAGTGCTGATAGGACTGTTGAGATAGCTACTGGAGACTCCAGTGGAGGAATGTACACCATCTCTGGACTATCTGCAGCTACTGAATATACAGTTGAAGTGGCAGCAGTGAACAGTGTTGGTGTTGGAGTATACAGTGATCCTATTGTTGCAATGACTGATGGTGAGCAACCCTCAATGCACGAGTTCCAGTACTTGGTTTGTGTGTCTGTCTGTCTGTCTGTCTGTCTGTCTGTCTCTCTCTCTGTCTGTCTGTCTGTCTGTCTGTCTGTCTGTGTCTGTCTGTTACCACTTATACAAGGTAGCAACAGATTCAGTGAAACATTCAGCGATTTGCATGATTTGTTTACTGTGTCAATGGCCGGTGCTATTACAACTTGTTTTCCAACAACAGAGGCCTTGGGTCAATAAATGTAGAAATGCCTAACTGAAGTTGGAGACTTTATAATAAATGCACATCATCATCCCTTGCCTTACTGCATAGATGCAGCCTTACATACATTGGGGATTGTATCGGGTATGGATATAGACTCTATTTCTCGTTATTCTCAGCTCTTGAAGTGATATACATAAAGCCAGTGAATGCCACAGCTCTCAAATTGAAGTGGACTGGACACTCACTGTTTCCAACTGAAGTGCACTACCAGAGTTTTTTCAATGAAACTGGTGTTCTGATGACTCAACATGTGTCTCTTGTTCCTATAAATGTGACATCATTAGAAATTAATGTTGATGACAGTATACCAGGATATGTGCATACCTTTTCCCTTCAGTTTGTGGAGTTACTAGTCGATACCCCAATCACTACCACCTCTTTTACTTTCGGTAAGTCAATAGCTATACATGTAAATTATGACTTACATAGTGCCTTATTCTGCAGATAAGAAGCATTTCCAGATACAGTTTGGACCTGTAGACTATTGTCTCAACTGGGGGGTAAATTACATCATAGCTATGTATATGACACCATGCATGTTATTTACAGAGGATAGTAACAACAGTTTGAGTCTCAGTTCCTTTTAAACTATTGTAGCAAAATGTAATAGCACTGTTCCTACATCCTTCAAAATAGAAACACAAATCATTGAAACAAGCTACAGTATATTCAGGGTAGGGATGATGACACAGTAACATGTGTAACCCAATAACAAAAATTAGGGATATGGAGTTAGCTAAGTTAACTGTTGTGTCGTCATCCTCACTTCACCTACTTTATTATCACTACATGTGTTTTTTTGGTGACCACCTATACCTAGATGTGTGTGTGTGTGTGTGTGTGTGTGTGTGTGTGTGTGTGTGTGTGTGTGTGTGTGTGTGTGTGTGTGTGTGTGTGTGTGTGTGTGTGTGTGTGTGTGTGTGTGTGTGTGTGTGTGTGTGTGTGTGTGTGCGTGTGCGTGTGCGTGTGCATGTGCGTGTGCGTGTGCGTGTGCGTGTGTGTGTGTGAGTCTATGTGTTAGTGCCATCCCTATATAATTTTCTTTTTGCAGTTGGAGACCAAGGAACATGTTAAACTTCAGTTACACTCTCATATAACTCGTATCATTCGTGAGCGTTGTACTAACTGCACTGAGTTTTCTGAAATATTTCTAAGGCAAGGACTGTTTGTTTGTCATGGCAACTCCACCACAGTCACATATCGTTCCACACTTATTAACCCTTTTCCCACTAATGTCACACACTCCTCCTACATGTTGAGCATTATTCAGAACTGGGTCCTCACTGCACCTTCACTGACACTTGATTGGTTATTAATGAGGGTCAACCCCAATTGCCCGACTGGTATAGCCAGTCCAGATGTTGCTGAGTGTGTTAGTGGAGATACATTCCTATCTGACTCAGTACTGAATGAGAGGATTGGAAACATCCTCAATGTGTGTGCAATCAGGGAACTTGGAGCTGATATCTGCAATCTTTGAAAGTGATTTGCTACAAAATATGTGAACTGATTGTAATTATAACTTGTAATGTATACATAGCTGAAAACCCTGTAAGCCTCTACTGTTATTAGTCTAGCCATAGTTTAATAATGTGTATTGCTGTAATAGCTGAAGTGAACATGTATACAATCGTTAAAATGTGAACTTACAATCAAATGTGGAAGGATGTAGCCTCAATATCAGACCGTGGCGCCGCATCATACGCTTGTGGCACTCAATATGAAATTTGTTCGTGGTGTATTGTCAAGCTCAAACAAAGAACAGTTTGGTAAGGCTAACTTGTGCTGAATATTGAACTGTGCTACATTAGCAGGGGCGGATCCAGGTATTGTAAAGGTAGGGTGGCGAGCATGCGCGCACGTGTAATCGTAGGTACTACAGAGTACTGCAATTTTACGTGAAGTTGCAAAATTTCTTACTACACTACTTACTATTTGCAGCTACATGGCTCGTTCGTAGGCCAATCGGTGTGCGCATGCGTGATATTTTAAACTCGGAATCGGACAACCAACCTGAAACCTCTGTACTGCAATTTTACGTGAAGTTGAAAAATTTCTTACTACAATGATCTTAGCGCATGCGCAGTTTGTTTTGCGTACTCCAGTAGATACGTTTGAATTCGTTCGCCATGTCATCTTAGAAGGCGGAGCAACAGCTAAAGAAACTCCAGTAGCTGAGGCCGAGCCTGATGCAATAGTCGAGTCTGGACCACGACCTACAGTCCTCCATATAAACTGCGCATGCGCTAAGATCATTGCAGTAAGAAATTACACCGGATTTCAGGTCCGTTGTCGTTCGTTTTTCCAGTGACGGCTGCACATGCGCATTAGACTGACAGTATTTGCTCTCATCTATAGGCAGATAGCATAGTGTGTCAGTCAGAGTATACAGTAAAAAGGCTACTCAACCTGCTAAGGGCGATTCACCACTGAATACAAAAACGTTACAACTGCAAGAGCAATAACGCTTGCAGTTTGATACGCATGCGCGGCATCATTTGGGACAACGGACCTGAAATCCGGTGTACGTAAAATTGCTAGCCTCGTTCCCAGGCTCTCCCCCGCTACGCAATCTTAGAACCGCTGGACGTCTAAAAGCGGGAGAGAGCCCGGAAGATTTTATCACGTGAGTGATGTCAAGGGTAGAGAGAAGTTAATTGTGCGCGGGCGTAGCAACCACAACGCCTACACGTCCGCTTGTATTCGCTTGGCTGCTCTGTGCAAGCTTTATACCCGTGCACTCGCGAGCTCTGGAACCTTTGGCATCGTTTAAGGCTGGCTCGTGGCTAGCCATGATCTGTACTGACCCTAGTATTTGAGCCATAGATAGGTATGAACTAAGGCACTGCCATCTATTGTTACCGTATCTGAACGACAGTAGAACAGCGCCAGCGGGAGAACAGGGACTGCCGCTAGATCAGAACTGCTTACAGGAGGAACGCTCCCGATTTTACTCAGCGTGTACACGTTAGTTACCTGAATAGCATTGTTACTTCCACGCACAATAGATGTCAGACTGGCTTTTCTCACTCCATAGACTGGCACAGTGGCTAAAGTAAACTGAGCTACTATAGCTGCCGAGAACTTGCATACGACTGTACGCAATGCGTAGGCGTAAATACTATTGCGGTATTGCTCACCCACGCACAGTTCTCTCTATCTTCTCTCTACCCTTAACGTCACTCACGTGATAAAATCTTCCAGGCCCTCTCCCGCATTTTCATGTCATGGGGTCAAAGGTCGCGTACAATAAATATGCGCGTAGCGGGAGTGGGCCTGGGAACGTGGCTATAAAATTGCAGTACTGCAATTTTACGTGAAGTTGCAAATTTCTTACTGCAATGATCTCAGCGCATGCGCAGTTTGTTTTGCGAAATATGAAGACTGTAGGTCGTGGTCCAGACTCGGCTATTGCATCAGGCTCGGCCTCAGCTACTGGAGTTTCTTTGGTTGTTGCTCCGCCTTCTAGGATGACATGGCGAACGAATGCAAACGTATCTACTGGAGTACGCAAAACAAACTGCGCATGCGCTAAGATCATTGTAGTAAGAAATTTTTCAACTTCACGTAAAATTGCAGTACAGAGGTTTCAGGTTGGTTGTCCGATTACGAGTTTAAAATATCACGCATGCGCACACCGATTGGCCTACGAACGAGCCATGTAGCTGCAAATAATAAGTGCACCACTCTTTACGTTCATATTTGACCGAGAATCTTTCAAATACGAACGTAGTAAAGAGTGGCACACTTGCTATTGGCTGCTACATGGCTCGTTCGTAGGCCAGTCGGTGTACGCATGCGTGATATGTGAACTCGGAATTGGACAACCAACCTGAAAACCTCTTTAGCGTGTAGTGATTTGTGTATAGGCCTACAGGGTACCGTTAGAGCTGAGTATAAAATAGCCCGGGGTGGGGAACGTGCCCTGTGTTGCCCCCCCCCCCCCCCCCCCCCCCCCCCACTAGCTGAGCCATTCCTGCACGTAGTACAGATAAGCCAAGTCTTTCCTCGCGCATGCCCACGCATAGTGATGACCTTAGAACCCTACCTCAGGCGATGACTTATCATGGCAGGTTCGGCTACGTTTACTCTAACTGTTAATGTGGCAGTGTTATGAACCACAGGAGAGCATATATACATTTATGTTTGTCCCTTCATGTAGCTTTAGAACCCTGATCCATTTCCGGGAACAGGAATTTTTTTCCAATACCACTGATGTATAAATATACTTATTATATGTAATATACCTTGTTAGGCCTAGGTGTAGATCTGTAGTAGTTATAGAGCTTATTTTTTGTTTGGCTTATTAGACTCCCCATGAGTGATAAAATCATCACTGGTTTTTATATGTATATACACTCCATGTTGAGAGCTGACCACACTTCACTTCATGACTCAGTTCCATTGTGTTTTCCTCTGCCTTCAGCATTGTGATATAATATGTATATGGTCAGATTATGCAGATGCTAGAAATCGTCGTAATATTCTTCAAGGTCTTCAACAGACAAAGTCAAGGTTGCAGCGACTACACAGTGATGGTCCTACAAGGTGAGCCATTCCCCCTACTGTCTACCTCCTAGGCTACACCTATTTAATCGTTGTAACTAAAACCTTTGTGGCAAATGAACTTCACATATACATGTACATACAGAGGCCACCCAATGAACCTGAATAAGGTTTTACACTGAGGTTTCTATCTTGTGTTTCCCAGATCATCTCATCCATCTACTCACCAGCGTGGCTCTCACTCTCCCGTCTTCCCTCAGAGCACATCAGCCAGATCAGGAATGCCAGGACCTGGGTCAAGTGTGATGGCTCCCACTTCAAAGAGTGTATACTCTGTAAGTATCTTATATTGCAGTCTTGTGGATCTGCCACATGAACTTTTTCATTGTTTTTTAGTTGTAGTAGATAAATAGTGTCATGTACCTTCACTTACATGGATTTCGGATGGCATTCCGCAATTGCATATAAAGCTGTAGTGATTTGACTGTTTAGGGAGTATATATAGATCCATGTATGGCAGTGGTATTAAACAATGCAGTGTGGCACATGTCTATCCCTCCCTACATTGCTATGGCATTGTGCATGCTATCATGCTCTGCTTTGGATGCCATCCCAACATAATTATGATAGTTACTGGTTAATTGCACCATATAGACTACTATTGTGTGGCTATTGACTTTGAATTAAATACATGTGTTTATACTCCCTGCAGCAAGCCTTAACTCACTCATTCTCATTCTTCGTTCCCGACAATCCCTCCATGGCAATCCTATCATGCCAGTGCTCCCCAGGTTTGACACTGATGGACAGCTACATAGTTACACTGTCTGTTAGGACTAAGAATTCTTTGTATAAAATTATAATTATAAGCATTGTGGCTTGGTACACAACTATCTTTCTTGCGCCAAGACATATTAGCTATAGTAGACACACCATACTACATAATACAGTTAACTCTCCGAATAACGGACACTTTTGTGGAAGGTCTATAAGCTATAAGGGCCGCGTGAGTATATCTCAAGGCGAGTACATCCAATCTTTAGTGGACAGAGAACTCACGTAGCTACATTTTTACTAGATGGCGGAGCGAGACAGGATTCTATTTAACGTTAAATAAAAAAAAACAAAAGGGACACCATATGAATCAGCACCCTATGTGCAGTCCACAAAAGTGACTAAGACTATTGATGTTCTACGACAAATGGGAAAGATTTTTAAAAAGGCAAATGAATGGTTCGTTCCAAAGTTATGGCTATTTCCCGTTTATACAGTACATAAAGTTGGCCATTTTGTTACATCAGTGAGCATGCGCAAAGGGCTACGTGCATTTTAGAGAGAGATGGGATAGACGATGAAAGTAATATGCAAGGTATGTACCAATTGTTGTTCAAAAGTCTAACGGGGTACTAAACACTACCTGAAATATGGGTTAATGTAATACAGTGCGCTTCTCAAGCCTTCTCTGTGGCAGGGCAAGTTCTTCGCTATTTTCCGTAGCTATACTCCTAGGCGAGAGGTGGGGTTCCAATGTATAGCTGGCTCATTAACGCGCGGAGGGTTTTGCACTTTAGTGCTATTCATTTATATTAGGAATAGTCACAATACCTGATGGTATATCATTCACTGTGGACTCTGACCTCAATGGAGCCAGTCCTCAGCTCACCCTCACCTGTATCTCCACTGGTGGACCTGCTATACCACTGTCACTTGGACCAGAGACTCTGTCACTGTCACTGAAGGAAATGAAGATAATTGTGAGACTTCACCATACACCCACACCCTGACTGTGACTGGGAGAGAGGAAGGAGACTATACATGTACTGTGGCTAATAACAGACCAACTAATAATATGATTTCAGCACAGCTCACTGTTTTGAGGTACATATGCATGTACATGTACATGATCAATGTAAATTCATCTCCTGGTTTTACATACCACCTGTCAAGTTTGTCTCACTTCATTAACAGTGCCATAGATCTTAGAGCCTGTATTTGAAATGGCACAATTTCACATATCAGTCCATGCCTTGATTATGCACCGCTAATGTAGGTCCTCGGTTACATAGCAAAGCAGGAGCTGTCATAGTTGTGTGACACCATCTCTTACTCCAACACTAACAACACTCATTGTTTCATTAGGACCAATAATACCACTATTGCTAGGACTGCAACAATGTATGAACTGACTGGCCTGCAGGAGGGTACTCAGTACTCCATCACTGTGACTGTAATGTTGAGTAGTGAGGGGACTGGATCAGACACCACCACAGCCACCACAATGGCCACTGGTTAGTATACTTCATAGAGTTACCTGTGTCTTCTCTCTGCTCTATTCTGAACCTCTCACACACAGCTCCATCTGCTGCTCTTACATCTGTGAGAGACTCTGGGGTGACCTCCTCCAACATCACACTCCAGTGGGGAGAAGTGGACTGCATCCACCACAATGGAGACATAACAGGCTACTCAGTGTGGTATGGGGTACAGGGCAGTGGGAGTACACAGACTAGGGATGTGCCAGGAGGTGATATCAGACATACCACCATATCTCTGATCTAAATCCATCCACTACCTACTCCATTCAAGTTGCAGCAGTGAACAGTGCTGGTAACCATGGCTATGTGGTGGCTCCACTGATGACACTGCTATCATCTGTAATACTAACCGTTTTGGTATTCTCACTTCCCGTCCTGGTGGGCGACTCCATTCTGGAGGAGACTGGTTTGCACCAGATGGGAGTAGAGTTGGTGATCGACGTAGTTGTGATGTTCCAGGATTTGATAGAAATAGATATCCTATGGTAGTACGACTACATAGGAACACTGCTAGTGATCCTCCATCTGAAGGGATATATTACTGTGTGGTAGAGGATGATACATTCATAAATCAGACAGTCTATGTGGGACTGTACGAGGAGGTATGATGTAAATTACTGACTGGTAGAAAGTAATCTGCTACCTGTGCTAGCTAGCCCAACACCCCATTGCATGTAACTACATTGAAAAACATGCACACTAGCCAAGAGGTATTAGAAGGGAAACACAGAACCCTAACCTCAACAAACCAAACAATAACTCCACACAAGACATACAACATACAACATACATAGACTGGAGCAGGACACTGGATGCCCAGCCTTGAGAACTGGGGCAGTGGATTAAAGATCTTTATGGCCATGTACTTTGTAATTAATTTTCTTCAGGAGACATCACAATACCCGGTAATACGACATTCACTTCGGACTCTGACCTCAATGAAGCCAGTGCTCAGTTCACCCTCACCTGTAACTCCACTGGTGGACCTGCTACCACTGTCACTTGGACCAGAGACTCTGTCACTGTCACTGAAGGAAATGAGACTGTGTTAAATGATCCTGTGACTGCACAGTACACCCACACCCTGACTGTGACTGGGAGACTGGGAGGAAACTACACATGTACTGTGGCTAATAACAAATCATCTGACTAATTACACTGTTGAAGGTATACAAATATAGTAACTACATAGCATGAAGGTGACTTTTGTTTCCCTCCAGTTGCCTCAGCTCCCACAAACCTGATGGCAGTCCAGGAAGGTCCCACTAGTATCCGAGTGTCTTGGAGCCCACCCACTCCACTGGGGGATACAACTGGGTACAGGATCTACTATAGTGGTGGCAGCAGTGGCAGTGTGAATGTTAGTGATGGCTCCACAGACAACTACCTACTGACTGGTCCTCAGAATGGAGAGAGCTACACCATATCCATTGTGGCCACATCCCAACACCTCCGAGAGTATAGCAACAGATATGGAGGACATGTTAGGTGAGGACATACATGTATAAGTAGCAGTAAAACAGATCCCACTGTTTGTGCCATGGCTATATAATTATGACTTCAATATACAGTAGACAGGAATGCTGTTCTGCTACAAGAGTTATTAATGCTGTACCCATTACAGAGAATTTCACATCATTTCTGAATACACCTGACTGGTGGAACCCCACCCTCCAGTCCCTCCCCCAGAGAAGCCTACCATTGATATGGACTCCATAAAGATCACCTCTAACTCCATCTCCTTCTCCTGGAAGGTGTGGGTGAACATGTGACATATTCTGAATTCTGGTATTGTGGTGTCCCATACAGGACCAGTATGTGTGTGGTATTGTGGTGTCACATGGAGGACCAGTATGTGTGTGGTATTGTGGTACCCCATACAGGACCAGTATGTGTGTGGTATTGTGGTGTCCCATACAGGACCAGTATGTGTTCATCCATGATACCATCCTCGAGGCTGTCACCTGTGGTGACACTCAAATTGAGTCAGGTTATCTGAGGGCCAAACTCAACAAGATACCGAAGAAGAATCAGTCAGGCAAGACAGAGCTGGAACTTCAATTTGCTTTTAGTCCACTCATCACTACCACCCTTACACTCACTTCACACATTGCATGTATGTTAGGTGCTCGACCAGGTGAGCCCTAACCCCAGCGATGCCAAATGTGCTGCAGCTAGAAAATATCCCAAAAAGAACCGCTCCATGGACTTTCTACCAGGTGAGACCACTCTCAAATGTTGTGCCAACCTCAAGACAGTGACTGATGTGGTTGAGGAGATTGGAAAGGAGGACTGGGAACATTCCTACTTTAGTTTACTGCAGGTATGGCACACTCTGTACCAGTTGTGCTGTGTGTCTGGTGGAGAATAATGCACTGTGTGTGTTTCCTGCAGTGACACTGTGAGTCGGTCTGGCATGTTCTGTGCCATAGTCACCACCATTGAGAGGTGTAAGACAGAGGGAGTGGTGGATGTGTTCCAGGTGGTGAAGGCTCTCAGGGTACAGAAACCAGGAGCTGTACATACTGTGGTGAGTGGGTATATGACTATCAATGCATGATGTAATCTGTATCAGAGCGTCGGTAGACGCTCTAATGTAGGGATGGGAAGTGTGAAAAATGACGTCATCGGTCTACAAAAAGCCTCCTAACGAGGGGCGAAAGCCTAGTTAAGCTTGCTTCTTAAGATCACCATAATTAACAGTGCTCAAAGTTCAAAGTTCATAGCAAAGCCCTTATAGGATGGCAAAAATCAGAGCGTCGGTAGACGCTCTAATGTAGGGATGGGAAGTGTGAAAAATGACGTCATCGGTCTACAAAAAGCCTCCTAACGAGGGGCGAAAGCCTAGTTAAGCTTTCAAACTCACAAGGAATAAGTTTTGGAGTCATATCTAGCCGTACATTATCCCACCCTGCACCTACCTGCTTCCAGTTGGGCGTGCGAGAATCTGGTCACACGCTTTTTCACGATTCCGCGTCATCATATTCTTCATTTTTTTTTCTTCTTCTTCAGTAAACCCGCTATCTCATTAACGGAAGCAGATCAAGCTCTGCTTTTTTCACCAAACCTGTCTATGGTCGGTGGAGGTGTGCACCGATATGTTTTTTTCTCCCAGGACGTCCATACGGTAGAGCGTGGGCGGCTCTGTGGGACCTTACTGAAGTACGCCATTTATTTATGACAAGCGGTGGCCCCGCCCAATGCGTATAACCCTCACATGCTCTTTTGAATTGTGTGGCAGTGGAAGAGACGGGAACGTTTTGTCTCTGCATGAGAACGTCTCGTTGTAGTGACTGTCAGATATTCTGTTTGCGTGGAGGTTTCTAATCGTCTTTTACCACCCGGCCTTCTTCCCGTGTTGGTAAGTCTGCTACTCATTTGCGTACTTGTAGCTTCACTCGTATTTATATTCACTTCCCCAGGTTACTTGTGGAGCTGTTCTCTCCACACCTATTGATACGTGGTGTAGTGGAGCCCTGCAGTGCGAAGTCTATTGTTGGGCTGTGGCCTGACTCACCTTTTTTGCATATTGTCGATCTACAAGCAGCCGCTGGCAACGTGCTGGATTCTGTCCCAAGATAAGTTGACTGATATTGTTTTTGATGTAAACAATGCCGTACCGCTCAGAGCGTAAAAAGAGGGCATATTACAAGAACTTGGATAAAGTGCATAAAAGTGAATGCAATAGAGATTATTATGTGCGTAATTCTGAGAAGTTGAAGGCTAGGAGTAGATCAGTGTATAAGGCTGACCCTAGCAAGAAGAAGGCAGCAGCTGCAGCCCTTTACAAGTTGCAGCCTGAGAAAAAGATGGAGTCTAGTAAGGCCTATTATTGTTCCCATAAGGCCCAGAAGAAAGCCTATTATTGTTCCCATAAGGCCCAGAAGAAAGCCTATTATTGTTCCCATAAGGCCCAGAAGAAAGCCTATTATGGTTCCCGTAAGGCCCAGAAGAAAGCCTATTATATTGCCCATAAGGTAGAGAGGAATGCTGCTGATAGAGTTGCTTATAGAGCAAACGCAGAAAAACGAAAAGCTGCAGCCAAGGCTTCTTACACTGCAAACCCTGAGCCTAAACGTGCTGCCTCTAGAACTGTTTATAGATCCAATCCTGAAGTAATGAAGGAAACATTTCGTAAGTATCATGCTACACACAGGGGTGTCAGGCTGCAGTATTTTCAAAAGTACCACTGTTATACAAAAAGGGTAAAAGTGACCAAGGCTAGATATAGTTTGATCCAGCCTACCCAGCTGTTGATTGAGAAGTGTTCTAGGCTAATACAGGCCAATCTACAAGAAATGAAAGGAAATTTAATGGAACAGTTTAACTCACAACACTTTGGTGTGGAAATGAAACTAAGTAGACAAGATTTGGGAAGTGCAGTAGTTAGACTTGCAACTAAAAGACTTATTGGTAAATCCTTGCAATTACGTAGGAAGTATGCAGGGTTTCTGCTGAATAGTATTAGGTGTATTAAGTCTATCACACTGAAAACCCAAGATGATTTAGGAAAGGGCTGTCACACCCAGAGCACTGAGCCTTACTTTTATGAGGCAGCTTACCTGCATGTGAGAGAGACTCTAATCCCTGTCAATGATGATGGTGAATGTGTTGTTGCTAATAAAGGTATTAGGTTTCTGCATGATCCCACTAGTGCTGGTGCCCAGGTGCCCACAGGGTGCGTCCCAGACACTGTATCTGGTAGGAAATCTGCTGAGTGGGAATGCTCTCTGCATTGTAAGCCTCTAAGTGATGTTGAGATAGTTGCCATGGTTACCTTCCGAGCTGCTTTTGAGGGTTCCATTGAAGAAGCCAAACAAGCCCTGGCAGAATGTGATTGGGGGTGTCCCTTTGGGCACTATACCAAATTAGGAGAGGACTGTGTAGTTGACCTAAAAGGTCACCCCATTGTTTGTTACACTGGTGATTCTTGCACCAGTGCCCTGAGGATACTCAGAGCAGCTTCTACCCACTTTGCTGTTTTAAGAAGGTTCTTGGCTAATGTTACTGATGCTCTGATTGCTCACAGGGCTATTTGTGATATTGACAATGCCCTAAAAAGTGGTGACTATAAGAGATTAGTGAAAATGACTGGTGTTAAGTCCCTCCTGAGTTGTGATGTAGATGAGAAGTATGAAGATCTTAAATCGTCAGACTTACCTCTTAGGAAGCCTACTCTAGAAACAGAACTTTGCATTGTGCATGCAGCACTGATTGCTGGGTATGAGAAGAAGATATATGATTTCCCTGAACACACATGCATTTGTTGTGAGCGTTTGCATCAGAGAAAATCTGTATCTGTTGTTAGCCTCTCTGATGATTTTGAATGCAATGTATGGGATGAATTGAAGGCGCATGTTTTGAAGTACCAACCTATTGTGGTAGATCAAGTGTTGTACATGTGCCATTATTGCAAGTCCAGAGTTAGAAGTGGTGATATGCCTGCACGTTGTGTATTGAATGGTCTGCAGACTGTCCCCATTCCCAAAGAGTTGGCTAAACTGGACCTCCTTAGTAGACAACTGATCCAGAGGGCCAAGTGCTATCAGACTATAGTGAAGCTAGGTACTTACACTGGTAAAGTACCCACGTACAATTCCCTTCAGGCTTGCAAAGGCACCATGTTTTTCCTCCCTTTGCCACTAAACAAGACTCTAGAAACCTTGAATCAGGTTGAGCAGCATGGCTTTGTCCTACCAGACCCAGAGTTGTACATTATTGTGAATGGTAGGCCAACTAAGAGCAATGTTGTGTGGCGTAGTTTGGTAAATGTGAACCATGTGAAGACTTAGTCTGGCGTAGCCACACCCTCTCATAAGCGGGAGAGGGTCTGGTCTGCTTAGCATCATCGACTTGTGCAGACTGTCCAGAATCTGGTCAATCCAATTAGATTACAGAAGATCCAATTATAACATTCCATGCTTACGTGACGTCACGTAAATGTGGAATGGGAATGGCTGAACCAGGCTATGGCAGTTTTCTGAGAGAGAAGTGGCTGCATCACGAGCTGAAGCACGCTCGTTAGGGTATTTGTACTTGAAAGAACAGCTGCTTCGACCTGTATCAAGCTTCGTAAATGGTAGTGACGAGTGCTGCCTACAGGGTATGGTAAGAGTCTCTGCTATGCTATTCTGCCAATCGTATTCGACCAGGTTCTGGGCACTGGGCGCCAACTCTTGTCATTACACCGCTCACAGCTATGTACTAGCTATGAACATATGCAGTCATCGTGCTTCCACTAATGATATTCATTATTGCGCACGCACGCGTTTAAATTTATGACGTAATGAAACATTCCACTGCACAAGTCGTTGATGCTAAGCAGACCAGACCCTCTCCCGCTTATGAGAGGGTGTGGCTATGCCAGACTAGTGAAGACTGCTATCAAAACATTGAGGTCCTGTAACTGGTTGTACGAGAATGTGCATGAAAAATCCATTGATGAGAGCACTAAGCACATAATTGAGGTTTCCAACAATGCCACCACTGAAATGCTCAAAAAGGTGTCCTCAGATGAACTTGATGCATTTCAAGCATACACAATTAGAAACCTTGATAGCAAGCTCTCCACAGTTTCTGATTTAGAGCAGTACAGACTTATGAGCATCACAGAAGATCCCATTAGCAATAGGCAACAGCATTTAGATGTGATGTGTTTCCCTGTGCTCTTCCCCAATGGGAAATTTGGGGAGTTCCATCCTCGCAAAGAGAGAATTTCTACCAGTGAGTACATCAAGTCTAGGCTACTGAATCAAGATTCACGTTTTCGTAAAGATCCACAGTATGTGTTTTACCTTTTGTGGCAGAAGGAAATGCGTGAGCTCTCATCAGGTGTGTACAACCTGCTCAAAAGTACTAGGAGACAGTGTCTTTCAGTGAGCATGTTACTGGAGCAGGTAAACACATCTGATGAGCAGCTAGAAGCTCGTTTGTCCACCATGCTCCAGTCAGTCCGTGGTACCAAGCAGTTCTGGTACCTCCGACAAAGTGAGCTCAAGTGTATGATCCGTGAATGGGGCTCACCCACCCTTTTCCTCACCTTTAGTTGTGCAGAGTATAACTCCCCAGATATCACGGAATTCCTTATGAAAGTGAATGATGTTTCCCCCAGTTACAACATTGGGAAGTTGTGTGTTGAGGACCCTGTGTCTGTTTCCAGGAAATTTTCCCTGAAATTCCATGCCTTTTTCCACAAAGTCCTTTTGAAAGGGCAGGTCCTCGGTATTGTAGACCACTTTTATTGGAAAAAGGAGTACCAGAACCGTGGGGCCCCCCATTACCATGTCCTATTGTGGATTAGACATGCCCCAGTCATTGATGTTGATGAGCCTGAGAAGGTCCTGGACTGGATCCAGGATAGAATGACATGCCACATCCCTGATAATCAGGGTAGCCCCGAGTTACACAGGCTAGTCACTAGGTACCAGCTGCACAAGTGCAGCAAGTACTGTAAGAGACGTAAGAAGGTTGGCAAAACCACATTTATCACCAGGTGCAAGTTTGGGTTTCCTAGGCCAGTGTGTGGGACTGCCCAATTGAACCCAGTCCAAGAGAGCCTGAAATCACGGAATAGAATTTACCAGTTAGTCCGTACTGGGGCTGAAGTAAGGGTGAATGACTATAACCCCCTGTTGTTGATGTTGTGGAAGGCTAACATTGATATACAATTTGTAGCTGAAGCCTCTCTAGCTCTTGCTCACTATGTTAGTGGCTATGTGACCAAAGCAGAACATAGCAACATGCAAGAGATATGGCAGGAAGTTGGTGACAACAAGAGCATTTACAGTCGCCTTTGGAGCTTTGGAATTAGAAGTTTGAGGTTCAGAGAGTGTGGTCTGTATGAAGCTAGTGATCTGTTATTGGGAGACCACCTCACTGAGAAATCTGATACTGTCAAGTGGGTAGATGCCTGCATGCCTCACAAGAGGTCCCGCAGGCTAAAGAACCACAAAGCCTTGCAAGAACTGGCTAACCACAACCCCCACAGTCAGAACATCTTTGAGAATAATGTCCTAGATACCTTCTATCCTCAGAGACCACCAGCCCTAGAAAATGTATGCCTCTATGACTTTATTGCCAATTATGAGTTTGTGGGTGTAGACAATGCTGGTCAGAGAGTGTACAAGAAGGCAGGCAAGCCTAAACTCCCTAACCACAGAATATTTGACCCTGAAAATGAAAACCAGAGACAAGATTACTTCTACTCTCTGGTGGTGTTGTTCTCCCCATTTAGAGATGAGAGTAGCTTACTCCAGGAAAATGAAACACCTGAGCATGCATTTCACAGGCTACTCACTACCCAAAGCTCAAGCTATCATTTGAAGCTCAGTACAATGTTGGCTGCTGCAGCAAATGTGAAGAGCATCAATGATGCGCGGCAAACTTACCCAGACGAAAAAGAATCTGAAGAAGACAATGAGCCTCAGCTACTAGGTGAAGCTAGAACAGCCATGAGTGAAGTTGTAGACATGAAAGCCAGCACACCTGGTCAAATGACTCTAGATGAGCGAGTTTCAATGCTAAATCCAGACCAGAGAAGAGTCTTTGACAGTACCAAAGCTCATTTCTTGCACCAAAAGCATCATGAGGCAAACCAGTGTTCATGTGATTTTGCCCCTCTTAGAATGTTTTTGAGTGGTGTGGGTGGGACTGGGAAATCCTTCCTTATTGAGACCATCAAGGCCCTAGTAAACAGTCTTTGGAGTAGTGACAACCTCCTCTGTGGTATTGCAGCACCCACAGGCCTTGCTGCCTTCAATGTTGGAGGTGTCACTCTACACAGACTGTTTCAACTCCCTGTTGAGCATGCTACCAAAGCCCCTAGCTACTGGCCCCTCCCTAAAATGTCCCAGAAGGTCATGAGAGCAACTCTCTCTGATGTGAAGTTATTTATTATTGATGAGATTTCCATGGTGTCCAGTATCAACCTGGCCTTTGTACACATGAGATTGGAAGAGTTGTTTGGTAGCAATGAGTGGTTTGGGTCCAAAAACATGTTGTTTGTAGGTGACCTTCTCCAACTCCCTCCCGTCCATGGTAGCCCTGTTTTTGAGAAAGTTGCCACCAAATCAGTACTGTCCCAACTTGGGTGTGCAGCTGCAGTCAACATTTGGAAAGATTGTGTCACTTATGATGAGTTAACCATCAATGAGCGACAGAAAAACGATCCTCAGTTTTCCTCTATGTTGGACTGTGTGAGACGTGGATGTTCAACTGAGGAAACACTGAGTGTGTTGAACAAGAGGGTAATACAGGTGTCTGTCTCAGACAAGTTTTCTGATCTTGTAGAGTCTGGGAAGGCACCTGTTTGCCTCTTCCCAAAACGAAAAGCCTGCGATGATCTGAATGCAGAAATGCTCAGCAAGAATGCCTCGGAAGTGCATCACATCTATTGTACTGATGAGATTGATGAATCCACTGGCAATAGGAAAATGACCAAGAAGGTTGTTGAACACCTTGATAAACTAAATGCTGACTGCAATATGACAGCTGGGCTAGAAGCCAAACTATCGCTTGCAGTTGGTGCACAAGTCATGCTACGTCGCAACGTTGACACAAAGACTGGGCTTGTCAATGGTGCTATTGGTACAGTGTTGTCAATTGCAGCCCAGCATGTAATAATACAGTTTGATAATATAGCTGAGCCCAGAAAAATTGAGAAGGTGAAAAGCAGATTCATGGTGATGAAAAATATCTACGTGTATCGTAAGCAATTCCCCCTCATTCTAGCCTATGCAGTTACTATTCACAAGTGCCAGGGACTGTCCCTGGACTGTGCTATTATTGACCTGTCTGCTGAGGTGTTCAGTGATGGAATGGCCTATGTTGCTCTCTCCAGGGTTAGATCACTAGATGGTCTGTTCCTAACAGCCTTTGATCCCCACTCAATTAGGGTTAGTGTAAGTTCCCTAGGAGAAGTTAATCGCCTCAGAAAAGCCCACAGACCTGACCTTCCTCTCTATACTATACCCAAAGTCTCTAAGAGAAAGAGGAAACTCACTAGTATTGACATTGGTGTGGCCCCCAGTACAAAGAAGGCCAAGCCTAATTCCACACCTGACAAAGACAGTAAAGATTGTGTTATTACACACACAGAGACACCTGCTGCCACACCCCTAAGATTCCACTCAGTAGATAAACAGTGGCAGCAGAGTGCATGCCAACAACTAGGCCTCCAATACACTGCAGAAGCTAGACTCAGACCTGGGGGAGCCAATCTCCCCCTCACACGTCCAGACATGCGCAATGTAAGACGCATCCATGGAGATGGTAACTGCCTGTTTCGAGCATTCTCCTACATCCTCACTGGGTCTGAAGAACAGCATCTAGCTGTACGTCATGCTGCCCTCCAGCATTTGACAAACAATGCCCAGTATTTTCTATGGCACCATCTCTCTTCTCATTACAACAGTATTCAAAGTTACATCACATCCACAGGTATGGACCAAGACGGTACCTGGGGGACTGAAATTGAAATACTGAGCCTGAGTCACATGCTGCAGACACCTATTCACTCATACAGCCAGCAGATAGGTCGGTGGCAGCGCTACTCCCCTCATCATGTTGACAGACAATTGAGGGATAACTATGAACAGAAGTCTATGTACCTGCTTTACACAGGGAATCACTTTAATGTGGTCAGTTCTGTCAGAAGGAATTAACTTAATTTTCTGAACCTATTGGGGAAGAAGAGGGTGGGTCCACACAATAATTTTGAGGTGGCTTCCCCATTTCGTACTGAAACAAAAGTCCTCTCAATACTGTCATTATTTATATTGGGGAAAAGAGGGTGGGTTGAGGTGGCTTCCCCATTTATATCCTAAAGCTTCGCTAAATATTTACGTGTTGGCATTTTAAGCCAGTGTTTGAGAGAGGTACATCTGTTTAGCTGCTCACTGCCACTGTCAGTTGTGTTGTATGCCAACAGTGGTCACTCCTAATTAGTATAATATTGTGAACTGGCTCTAGCACGGACTCAATCCTCCCTCAGGGAGAGCAAATATCCTGTTGCTATCCAGTCCAAATCATGTATGATCCTGACCACATATTCTATTACACACACTGATACTGGTGGTGCACCCTATCGTCTCTGATAATACCCTCTCCGCCAGTGATCATGAAGCTTTTAAAACTTTGACAAAAGAGGACTTTATTTCAATATTGTACTTAGTCAAGTTATGTACTGTGCTTAAGATTTCTGAATTATCCTCTTTCTTTGAGCTTTCTATCTCTGCAGGTCAGCAGCCTTATCCCCACAGAAGACAAGCATTGTCCAAAACAATAGGTAACACCCCCACCACCACCCACCACCACTGTCTAGTAGTCTCGTACCCAGACCCCACCCCAGAGGGGGAAAGGGTCTGGTGACTATTGAGCGATTTCTTGGTTGTGCTGAGTCAGCTTTACGTCATTTATCATATGATTTTGGGCATGAACATGCTAACAGCAGACACAGTGGGTCATATAGCGGGCAGTTAACCATACAGTTAAAGCTCATCTGCAGTTACGGGGCGTATATCCATCGCAGGTAGCTCATATAGCTATGATGATTTGTACGTGTAGCGTAATCTTATATAAGGTCACGTGCAAGTCATGCGTGAAGTCTAAATGCTGCAATTTGATTGGCTTACCTAAATCCAAGACTGCTGACACAGCACAACCAAGAAATCGCTGAATAGTCACCAGACCCTTTCCCCTATGGGGCGGGGTCTGGGCACGAGACTACTGTCTAGTTCCTATCTTAAATTTTTTTTAGCTACTAGCCTCCATGACTCAGCCTTGATACTTTAACCTTTCATGTGTTTCTATGTATCCTTAGACTGGAGTTCTCTGTCATAAGAATTTGGACTAATCTCAGTCTATAGAAACCAACTCTTCTGAAATGACCAAGGCTAATAATGAACTCCATATAATACCACTATCCTTTCTTCACTATTCAGCACTATTTAACTCACACACCGTCTTTCAAAGTTTTCATACCATTCTTATATTTTTATCATTATAACAATAACACTTCTCTTTTCAATAATTTCCTAATTCCGAAATTTAAAGTTCAACTGGGCTACAAATGTTGTACACAGTGACTTGCATACGCGATGTCCAGCTTGCACGTGCACTACATAAATTATAAGCACATTCCTTTCTATGGTACAGATGTTTGCTGAGTTCTTACAACAAAATTCAAAGAACAGAAGTCACTTAACAGAAGCTATCTGACCAATCACAAATATTTTTGTATGTGATATAGCATTGGGCTGAACTATGATTGCTCCATCACGTGACTTCCATTCTTTGAATTGGTAACTAGAAATGGGAAATAAAGAAATGAAGAATATAGAAATGAGGCACCAGTGTATATATAAGCAGGCCAGCTACATACGCCAAATGGCAACTTCACTATGATACACTAAGCACACAGCTCGTGGAATGATTGCTTGAAAAACCATAACCCTCACTGCACATGCACGCTGAGGGTTAAAAATTTAGGGAACAAGTAGCAAAAATCATTTTATCAAAATGAACACAAATGTAGGGATGGCATGAAACATCAAAAATGAACCCAACAAGAACATACCTAGCTCACTTCAGAATCATCATACATCCATCCCTACATCTTTCTTTATGTTGAGGAACAAATGTTGTCATTGGACAACTGTTGATATTTTTCATCAGTGTCCTATCTATAGCCTTGCATTTGCAGCCTCTTAAGAAGAAAATCTAGAAAGATGTAGGGATGGATGTATGATGATTCTGAAGTGAGCTAGGTATGTTCTTGTTGGGTTCATTTTTGATGTTTCATGCCATCCCTACATTTGTGTTCATTTTGATAAAATGATTTTTGCTACTTTATATATACACACAGCTGCAGTACCAGACTATCTTTGAGGCTGTTCTGGTGTACCTTGATTCCTTTGCTCTCTACTCAAACTTTTAAAAGAAATGATTCTGACCAGACGTTAGTTTTCTCTTAGCTTTTGTATACCTGTTACATGATAACAATGACTCTGGAATATAGTTTGGTTTACTAGCAACTTTTTGTAAGATACTATACATGTACGTGTGCTTTTATTTCTGTGTGATGGTTGCTACAGTAATTGTGTACAACTATGCATTTGATCACGTTATCGCTGGAGATGCGGACGCAAAGCATAATATTAATGTCGTTTAACTTGGAAAATTCTTTACATTTTCTCAACTTTGCAAGAGTTGCTGTTCTGCTACAAGAGTTATTGCCAGCGAGAAGTTGATAAAGATGTACATTGTTGGGTGCAGGAGAGGTAAGAAAGTTATCAACTGGACGTATGACGGTATGTATCGGCGCTACCTGCTGGTAGGGTTCAGACCTACCCACATTTTTGCGTCGCGTACGTAGCTGTAGATCTACGCCCTCCGCATCATTGCAGGCAGAGGTACAACAGTACTGCTGTGTCTCCTCTGGTCTCTGGTGGAGGTCCAGTCTCAGACTGAATATCCTCACATCTCCTTTATGGGAAACTATCTATCCAACCATTCCTATGTGGACTTCGATGATGTGGGGGAGAACCGACATGGCAGTAATACTGATACTGTACAGTGTCACACTGACCTGAGTACATGTTGTCGTACTGAGCAGCATTCACCCCGTGGAGACTGGTTTTTTCCTAATGGCACAAGGCTGCCATTCTATAATGAATCAGGTGATATTCAAGAGAGTCTCCTGCCTCAAGTAGTTCACATACGTCGTAGGAACCTTGCTATTAATGGACCATCTGGTATATATCGATGTTTTATTGGAACTAATGCTACCCATGATAATAGTGATCCATCAGTTGGAGAGGCAGTCTATGTGGGACTATATGGCAGTGGAGGAGGTATATAGTGGTGTGAGGCATAGTCCAGTAATCCTATATAACTGTCAATTATGATTTCTCTTTCAGGAAACATCAGAATATCTGATGGTATGACATTCACTGTGGACTCTGACCTCAATGGAGCCAGTCCTCAGTTCACCCTCACCTGTATCTCCACTGGTGAACCTGCTACCACTGTCACTTGGACGAGAGACTCTGTCACTGTCACTGAAGGAAATGAGACTGTGATCATCATCATCATCATCATCATCATCATCATCATCATCATCATCATCATCATCATCATCATCATCATCAATCATCTCCTCCTCCTTCTCCTCTTTCTCCTCCTCCTCCTCTTCCTCCTCCTCTTCCTCCTCCTCCTCCTCCTCCTCCTCCTCCTCCTCCTCCTCCTCCTCCTCCTCCTCCTCCTCCTCCTCCTCCTCCTCCTCCTCCTCCTCCTCCTCCTCCTCCTCCTCCTCCTCCTCCTCCTCCTCTCTTCCTCCTCCTCCTCCTTCTCCTCCTCTTCCTCTTCTTCTACCCCAGTTCCATCTGCTGCTCCCACTTCTATAAGTATAGGAAGTACCACCTCCAGTATAACTGTCCAGTGGGGAGGAATTGACTGCATACACCACAATGGAGATTTAACAGGCTATATAGTGCGGTATGGAGTACAGCAAAGTGCTGACAGGATTGTTGAGATGGCTACTGGAGACTCCAGTGGAGGAATGTATACCATCTCTGGACTATCTGCAGCTACTGAGTATACAGTTGAAGTGGCAGCAGTGAACAGTGCTGGTGTTGGAGTATACAGTGATCCTATTGCTGCAATGACTAATGGTGAGCAACCCTCAGTGCACGAGTTCCAGTACTTGGTTTGTCTGTCTGTCTGTCTGTCTGTCTGTCTGTCTGTCTGTCTGTCTGTGTCTGTCTGTTACCACTTATACGATGTAGCGACAGATCAGTGAAACACACGGCGATTTGCATGATTTGTTTACCGTGTCAATGGCCGGTGCTATTACAACTTGTTTTCCAACAACAGAGGCTTTGGGTCAATAAATGTAGACATGCCTAACTGAAGTTGGAGACTTTATAATAATCATCCCTTGCCTTACTGTATAGATGCAGCCTTACATACATTGGGGATTGTATCAGGTATGGATATAGACTCTATTTCTCGTTATTCTCAGCTCTTGAAGTGATATACATAAAGCCAGTGAATGCCACAGCTCTCAAATTGAAGTGGACTGGACACCCACTGTTTCCAACTAAAGTGCACTACCAGAGTTTTTTCAATGAAACTGGTGTTCTGATGACTCAGCTTGTGTCTCTTGTTCCTATAAATGTGACATCATTAGAAATTAATATTGATGACAGTATACCAGGATATGTGCATACCTTTTCCCTTCAGTTTGTGGAGTTACTAGTCAATACCCCAATCACTACCACCTCTTTTACTTTTGGTAAGTCAATAGCTATACATGCAAATAACAACACAACTCGCCCGAAACAGTCAATTTCTTTGAAAAATGACTGTTTCGGGCGAGTTGTGTTGTGTTGCTTTGCCTTTCTGTTGTGTTGTTGTTGTTGCCTTGCCTTTCTCAGCATCTCTTGAAGGATTGTTCATATGCAATACTTGGTTTGGGGTTTGGTGTCTTGCTGGTTTGATTATCACGGCCTTCTCCTAAATATCAAAGTTTGAGTTCACCTGTTCATCAGGTTGAGATGCTTCGTGATTTGTATGCAGGATTCAGCCCAGCCAGCTGAGCCGCCTGGAGAGCTGATGATCGTGGGTTCGAGTCCCACCCGAGGCAGCCAATTTTTCTTTGAAAAATGACTGTTTCGGGCGAGTTGTGTTGTGTTGCTTTGCCTTTCTGTTGTGTTGTTGTTGCCTTGCCTTTCTCAGCATCTCTTGAAGGATTGTTCATATGCAATACTTGGTTTGGGGTTTGGTGTCTTGCTGGTTTGATTATTGCGGCCTTCTCCTAAATACCAAAGTTTGAGTTCACCTGTTCATCAGGTTGAGATGCTTTGTGATTTGTATGCAGGATTCAGCCCAGCCAGCTGAGCTGCCTCGGTAGCTCAGTTGGTAAGAGCATCGCCTGGAGAGCTGATGGTCGTGGGTTCGAGTCCCACCCGAGGCAGCCAATTTTTCTTTGAAAAATGACTGTTTCGGGCGAGTTATGTTGTGTTGCTTTGCCTTTCTGTTGTGTTGTTGTTGTTGCCTTGCCTTTCTCAGCATCTCTTGAAGGATTGTTCATATGCAAATTATGACTTACATAGTGCCTTATTCTGCAGATAAGAAGTATTTCCAGATACAGTTTGGACCTGTAGACTATTGTCTCAACTGGGGGGTAAGTTACATCATAGCTATATACATGAAACCATGCATGCTATTTACAGAGGATAGTAACAACATTTTGAATATCAAAAACCATGGAAACAGGCTGGAGTATATGCAGGGCAGGGATGATGACAGAGTAACATGTGTAACCCAATAGCAGGATATGGAGTTACCTAAGTTAACTGTGTGTGTTGCATTAGTATCACTACACCTGTACACATATGTTTTATTGCTAACCACCTGTAGCTAGATGTGTGTGTGTGTGTGTGTGTGTGTGTGTGTATGTGTGAGCCTATGTGTTAGTTCCATCCCTATGTTAAGAGCGTTTCTTTTTGCAGCTGGAGACCAAGGAACGTATTAAACTTCAGTTGCACTCTCATATAACTCGTATCATTCGTGAGCGTTGTACTAACTGCACTGAGTTCTCTGAAATATTTCTAAGACAAGGACTGTTTGTTTGCCATGGCAACCCCACCACAGTCACATATCGTTCCACACTTATTAACCCTTTTCCCACTAATGTTGCACACTCCTCCTACATGTTGAGCATTATTCAGAACTGGGTCCTCACTGCACCTTCTCTGACACTTGATTGGTTATTAGTGAGGGTCAACCCCAATTGCCCGACTGGTATAGCCAGTCAGGATGTTGCTGAGTGTGTTAGTGAAGATACATTCCTATCTGACTCAGTACTGAATGAGAGGATTGGAAACATCCTCAATGTGTGTGCAGTCAGGGAACTTGGAGCTGATATCTGCAATCTTTGAAAGTGATTTGCTACAAAATATGTGAACTGATTGTAATTATAACTTGTAATGTATACATAGCTGAAAACCCTGTAAGCCTCTACTGTTATTAGTCTAGCCATAGTTTAATAATGTGTATTGCTATAATAGCAGAAGTGAACATGTATATATACTTAAAAAGTGAACGTACAATCAAATGTGGAAGGATGTAGCCTCAATATCAGACCGTGGCGCCGCATCATACGCTTGTGGCACTCAATATGCAATTTGTTCGTGGTGTATAGTCAAGCTCAACCAAAGAATAGTTTGGTAAGGCTAACTTGTGTTGAATATTGAACTTTGCTACATTAGCAGGGGGCGGATTCAGGTATTGTAAAGGCGAGCGTACGCGAAGTGCGCATACGCGCACGTGTAATCGTAGGTACTAGGTAGTGATTTGTGTATAGGCCTACAACAGGGCAAGGGCGTCGGAACCGCAGCGGCTGGGGCGGCCACGGCCCCTCCACTTTTTGATCAGATGTAAGGGAAGCCCCCACGCGCGCATAGGCACGGAGGATCTATGGGCGCTTACGGAACTAGCCAAGGCGGGGGGGGCCTGGGGGGTTAGGTACTTTTGCCTCTCGGTGCCTTGGTTTGTGACGGGGCCATTACGGGCTGGCTAGGGCCTGTCATATTTGACAGCGGAGGCAATTATTGACCCGGCCTAATTTTACTGTCAACCAACCATTCGTTTTCTCTATCTAGCTACTCTACTGTATGTCAATGTTTTTAGGGATTTATTACCTACATGCATTTTCGTATTTGTACATACTACCTTAAATTAGGCCACTATTCGTTGAAAATTAGTTTCTCATCCGGGGATTTCCCAAAACAGGATGCGGGCGGGTGGACATTACCATTATGGTATTATTTATAAGTCAAAGTCAACCGCGTTCAATCAAGCCTTGCTACTACCAACAAAAGCAATTCCAGCTGTGATTGGGATCCACCTTCGATGAATCGTGCTTCCTCGTGGTGCACGAAAGGTGAGATATGGAGGATTCACCATGTGTATGCGCCAAAGCGCCGACGTTTTGCGACTGGTCTTGTACATGGTATTTCGCACACGACAAGCTAAACAGCAAATAGCATGCGCAAAGTTCAAGGTTCAAGATGTGCGCATGCGCAGTAAGAAATAATGTCCTAATGGTGAGTTTCATGCGGGTGCAATATTTCATGCGGGCGGGGATGAGAAACTAATTTTCAACCAATAGTGGCCTTAGTCCCGCAGCTGTGCATGCAGAAGAGTGGTCTTTGTTTCTACTGCAATCTCAAGCCAAATCAGCCTAGAGCTAAGAGAAATTTTGGAAAGAGTACCGTTCTGTTATCGCTCGATGGTGCCTTCTGTGCCTACCTAGGTCCTCTGCCACTGTTACAAAACCTGAGCTCTCGCGCCCCGCCTCCCTACCCGCCACCCCGGCCGCTACACTTCAAATTGCCTTCCGACGCCCTTGCAGGGTACCGTTAGAGCTGAGTATAAAATAGCCCGGGGTGGGGAACGTGCCCTATGTTGCCCCCCACTAGCTGAGCCATTCCTGCACGTAGTACAGATAAACCGAGTCTTTCCTCGCGCATGCGCACACATAGTGATGACCTTTGAACCGTACCTCAGGCGATGATTAATCATGGCAGGTTAGTCTACGTTTACTTTAACTGTTAATGTGGCAGTGTTATGTACCACAGGAGAGCATATATACATTTATGTTTATCCCTTCATGTAGCTTTAGAACCCTGATCCATTTCCGGGAACAGGAATGTTTTCCAATACCATGTATAAATATTATGTAATATACCTTGTTAGGCCTAGGTGTAGATCTGTAGTAGTTATAGAGCTTATTTTTGGTTTGGCTTATTAGACTCCCCATGAGTGATAAAATCATCACTGGTTTTTATATGCATATACACTCCATGTTGAGAGCTGACACACTGACTTGAAGTATGATGCTCTTCATGACTCAGTTCCATTTTGTTTTCCTCTGGCTTCAGCATTCTAATATAAGTACACCAAAATCTATATTGAGTACACCAAAATTAAGCACCAAAAGCTATATTGTTGTTTTGTGGATTTTAGAAAGGCCTTTGATTCAGTACACCATCAATTGTTATGGCATAAGTTATCTTCTATTGGAGTGAGTACGAAATTATTGAAACTGTTAATAGACATCTATAGAAATGCAAAATCTTGCATCCAGTTATGTGGAAAGTATACTGATAGTTTCATCTGTAATAATGGAGTCAGACAAGGGTGTCCTCTCAGTCCAATCTTGTTTACACTTTTCACAAGTGACTTATTAGATGACATTAAGCAGTGTTATGGAGTTATGCTGGGGTCTAGGAAAGTAGCTGGGCTCATGTTTGCTGATGATCTCGTTCTGCTGGCAAATAATCAACAAGATTTGCAATCTTCTTCGAATCTTCTTTATGGGTACTGTTCAAAATGGACCCTGACAGTCAATCATTCCAAAACAAAAGTATTGGTGTTTGGAGGTGCAAGTTCATTATGCCCTTTTATATGGTCATATAATGGGGATCCATTACAACAAGTGTTTTCCTACCGATACCTAGGAGTAATTTTCACTAATACTGGCTCATTTACTTTAGCTGTCAAAACATTCTGTCAGAGTGCTTTAAAGGTATTAAATATGATTCGAGTACAGTCGAGGGAGAAGGGAAGATTCACACCAAATGTTATGTGCTTATTCTATTCAGCAATGGTACAACCTATTTTAGAGTACAGTTGTGAAGTCTGGGGTGTTAAATATTTCCATGACATAGAAAAGGTTCTCCTGAAATTTTGCAAGGAAATGTTAGGTCTTCCTCCTAATGCATCTAATATGGCAGTATATGGTGAAACAGGAACATTCCCCCAATGGTTAAGAATCTACTACAGAATTATCAAGTATTTCATCAGAATACATGTTAATGCACCACCTCTAGTCTCTGAAGCCCTAACATAATTAAAACATACACCAAATAAGAGAAACAATTGGTACACTGCAACAAGTGAAATTATTATGAAGTACACACACGATCAAAGTCTTAATGCCAATGAAATAGTTCTAAAAGAAGTTAAGAGGAATTTGCAGGAATCCTTTATTAATATTTGGAAAGAACAGCTGTGGGATGATAACAGAGTTAGTGGTGGAAATAAACTTCGAACTTATAGAACATTTAAAAAAGATTTTGCGTGGGAATATTATTTGACTAGTGTTACTAAAAGGAGTCATTTGGTGGCACTGGCAAAATTACGAACAAGCTGCCACAGTCTGGCCATAGAGACAGGGAGATACCACAAACCATCAATTCCTCCGGAACAACGCCTCTGTATATCCTGCAATAATGGAAGTGTCGATGATGAATATCATTTTATCACTGAATGTCAAGAATTGCAGCACTTCAGGAAATGCCTCATGAAACAGCAGGGAAATACAATACACAATTCCACAACTTACCTAACAGAGACAAAATGTGTTATTTATTTGAAACAACACACCTACAATTAGAAAAGTAGCCTGGTTTGTATTTATGTCTTTTAATTATAGGAAGCATACCACTTACTAAATACTAAATAGTTGTTGTTTTTGTTGTTGTTTTGACTAATGGCCACCTTGGGCTTTCTAAGTCATTAAAAAAAAAAAAATGCAGTCCAATCAGATTTCAGACCAGCTAATTAGTAAATTCCAAAATTAACCCTGTAAATTTACAAAGCCGGGACAGAGATGTATGTAGCACGCTACCCTTCCCATGAAGTCTAGGAAGCTACTAGAAGTGCTGTTAGGGAATTGAGATACCTAGATGTAAAGACTGAACAAATGAAAGTGGTAGAGGCTTACGTTCAGGGACGCGACGTGTTTGCCGTTTTGCCGACGGGCTACGTATACGGAAAGAGCTTGTGCTACGGTTGCCTTCCTATCGTATTCAACAAGCTCACTGAAGGCAACGAAGAAAACCATTCGATAGTAGTAGTCGTTACTCTCTTTTTACGAAGGCTATGCGCCCATAACTCGATATCCCATAAATAAGGTAATGGGCGTGGCTTATGTTTACCACGCCCCTTTGTGGTTTTATTACAGACTTCCAACTGCATCACTGAGATATTATTGTGTAACTGTACCCAGTCCTTAATACACCTGAGAAGTTAAACGACATTTATGCTTTGCGTCCGCATCTGGATGGCCCTCCCGCGCTAACGTGATCAATTGATCAAATGCATAGTTGTATACCATTACTGTAGCAACCATCACACAGAAATAAAAGCACACGTACATGTATAGCATCTTACAAAAAGCTGCTAGTAAACCAAACAATATTCCAGAGTCATTGTTATCATATAACAGGTATACAAAAGCTAAGAGAAAATTAACGTCTGGTCAGGATCATTTCTTTTAAAAGTTTGAGTAGAGAGCAAAGGAATCAAGGTACACCAGAACAGCCTCAAAGATAGTCTGGTACTGCAGCTGTGTATATATATATACAGATTACATCATGCATTGATAGTCAATATACCCACTCACCACAGTACGTACAGTTCCTGGTTTCTGTATCCTGAGCGCCTTCACCACCTGGAACACATCCACCACTCCCTCTGTCTTACACCTCTCAATGGTTGTGGCTATGGCACAGAACATGCCAGACCGACTCACAGTGTCACTGCAGGAAACACACATAGTGAATATTCTTCACCAGACACACAGCACAACTGGTACAGAGTGTGGCCAGGGGCGGATCCAGGGGGGGTCCTGGGGGTCCATGTACCCCCCCCCCTTGGACCTCATACTCGGATAGGAGCTTCTGCTGGAACTGCTTGACATTGCGAGATCCTCAGTCACACAGCAATGCTGTCATCAAAGAATTTGAAGCTTTGTAACAAATATATCAGTCATGTATTCATTTTGTTTGTAACTATTGTTGTGTGTGACTGAAATGGCTCTTTGGTGGGGTGTAATATTCTGCATGCGCAGGTGCTGTGGTATGTATGAGCTTATATTGAAAGAGAAGCATGAATGCATGTTTATGAAGACATTTTTTATCAAGACTGTATAATAGATCTAGAGCAGAAGGGTAGGAGAAGGGGGGGGTGGCAGTTCCTCCCCCACTTTTGCACAAGGCAAGGCAAGAAGAATTGACCAAAATAAGTATAAGATCATCCTTTTCTCAATACTTTTCCAGGGGAGAATATAATGGCTTGAATGAAGAGCTAGGTAGGCATAGAGGTAGAGAAGGCAAATCAGAGTGTGTGTTGTGTGGTGCTGAGTGTGAGAGTGTAGTTCATGTGTTGTGGGAGTGAAAGAGCTGATGTGGTGTAGTCTGCTAGGCCAGTCCCCAGGTTTTCTCTCCATGTGCATTGATTCAGAAACCTTGAAGGGGAGAGCCTACCCTTATGTTAACTTACCCTCACCCCTCCTCAACTTGCTCCTACCTTCTAGGCTCTCAGCAGGAATTTGTGAGGTTGGTATTTCTAATGGGTAAGGGCAACATCCTGCACAATCAGCCCAATGTAGACAATATATACACTATACCAAAACTGAAATTTCCTTGTGCAAAAATCAACAGTATAGGGCTATGTTTCCTCTAGGTATTAGGACATTCTGACCTATACTGTATACTTTCCTTGACATTCCTCACATGAACCAGCACATTTCCTTTAAAAAATCAGGAAATTGGAGTGATATATATAAACAACAGAAACCACAAATTGGGACCATATACTTTGATGCATACATAAAGCAATTATTCTGCATCTATTACACCAGTAACACTCCGGGAGTCATTCAGTTGTACAGTTACACTGGCTCATATTCCCCAGCAGGAGGTTGCCAGTTGGGAGGAGTGAGGGGTGGCAGTCTCTGTTGTGGATCTATGGGCTGTATATGCATCAGGATCACTGTAGACAATAAATAGACAACTTAACACATGCAATGGCTGCCCATCTTTCCTGGTATCTTACGTGTATGTTGGTTCCTCTGAGATCGATATCTTAGTCAGTCCATAGGCCTCATTAGATTCAGTTGTAATGTCAACTGCACTCATTTGACCTCTGTACAGGAGAAAAACCATCTCAAAAATGCACACAAAAACAAAACACATACTTTTTCTGTGCTCCAGTGGAGTAGTGTCCTCTGTGATTCCTTAATAACAGAACCACTATCACAATGACAGCTGCTACAGTAGTGATGATAAATACCACTGCTAATACCCCACCAATTACAGCTGCAGTATTATCTGACTGACAGTCACACTGAGTGACTGAAGCTGAATATCGAAAAGAGGATGTAGTAAATGTAAGGACATCTGGGTGGACACAATCATACTAGAAATGATGATAGGTTGACTGACAGTACTCCCAGCTGCATTAATCACAGTAACTGTGACACTGTAGACAGTGTTACTCTCCAACTCCTGTATAGTGTAGCTGGTGGAGGTAATACTACCACTAGTCCCACTTCCTCCATCATCATTAGCCTCATCACCACTGCTGAGTGCTCGCCACATCACCTCATAGCTGGTCACCACTGAGCCACTGGGAACACTCCAGGAGAGGGAGATGGAAGTGGATGTTATGGTGGCCACATTGATATTAGGCTGGCCTGGGACAGCGACTGGGGGGGGGGGGGGGGGGGGGGGGGGCATAATTTCCACTGTACACAGTGAACATCATTCTTACCTAATGTGATATCTAGGACTATGACAGCATTGCTAGTGATATGTCGTGATACACTGACAATGGATATGGTGTAGCTCTCTCCATTATGAAGACCAGTCAGTAGGTAGTTGTCTGTGGAGCCATCACTAACATTCACACTGCCACTGCTGCCACCACTATAGTAGATCCTGTACCCAGTTGTATCCCCTAGTGGAGTGGGTGGGCTCCAAGACACTCGGATACTAGTGGGACCTTCCTGGACTGCCATCAGGTTAGTGGGAGTTGAAGCAACTGGAGGGAGGATAATAATATCATATTTTGGTTATAACCCCCACCCACTATGTAGCTCTTGTATTTATGTAAGGGACAAAAATAAAGATTGCAGTGTGCTACATGAGGAGAAGCAACTGCTCATGGAAAAACATGCAGTGTGCATGGTCAGTGGCGGATCCAGACCCTTTCCAGTTTTCATTGACACCCCCTTTGTTTGCTTATTAATAAGTCATTACCTGCATAGCTCGCATGCACACTGTACGCACTGTACCTTCGTTAAGCTGAAACGATCAATCACTTAGCCAAGAACGTGCACGCACGCATACAGATTGATAAGCAAGTAGTCATGTGATGTCAAGATCATGTGATTATAATTAGTGGGAACCCCCCTTTCTAAGTTCCTAGATCCACCACTGATGGTTGTGCACAAGTAGCAAAACTGTCTTCCTACACACACACACACACACACACACACACAGGCTGCTTACTTTCGACATAAGTGTATGGTAACTTTACTAAAAATGCATGTGGTATGTTATATAAGTAAGCCCTTCTGGATCCTTGTGCAAGTCCATGTAAATTAGTCCAATAGTGTAATGATGTTAGTGATTTCTCATGTACTTAACAACATACTGCACCTTGAACTGTGTAACTAACTGAATCCTCAGATGGTTTGCTATTAGCCACAGTACATGTGTAGAGTCCTGCCAGTCTCCCAGTCACAGTCAGGGTGTGGGTGTACTGTGAAGTAGTGTGATTATCTAACACAGTCTCATTCCCTTCAGTGACAGTGACAGAGTCTCTGGTCCAAGTGACAGTGGTAGCAGGTCCACCAGTGGAGATACAGGTGAAGGTGAACTGAGCACTGGCTCCATTGAGGTCAGAGTCCACAGAGAATGATATACCACCAGATATTGTGATGTCTCCTAATATAAACACACAATATATCATACTTTCACTAACTACACATGTAGCTATAGAGTACATAACAGTACACATGGTAGTACACATAGCATAATCATGGCTACACACACACACACACACACACACACACACACACACACACACACACACACACACACACACACACACACACACACACACACACACACACACACACACACACACACACACACACACACACACACACACACACACACACACACACACACACACACACACACACACACACACACACACACACACACACACACAACTGATTACTCTACCCCACACAAATGCAGAGGAACACTGTAAAAATATTAAGTTTGTATTAAACCATGGTATGGTTATCTCAGTTGCATCTTCTCTGGTGTTTACTGTTATTTCCTATGGTGTGTATCACTATAATTGGTGGTCAATATTCTCAGAAACAGAAAGGATGCAGTAATAGTACAAACATCCTTTTGGTTGCCAATTAGTAATTGTAGTGATACACACTTCTATGGTTTCTGAGAATATATTGACCACCGATTATAGTGATACACACCATAGGGAAATCACAGTAAACACTAGAGAAGATGCAACTGAGATAACTATACCATGGTTTAATACAAACTTAATTTTTTTACAGTGAAATGTTACATTACAGCCATGAGGCAGTTTAGTGGATATACACTACGAGGAGAGAGCCCAAGTAGTGTATAAACTGCCATAATGTAACATATAAGTAACATATAAGTCATAGGACTCCATAACCTACTTATAATTACATGCACATATTAACATACACCTCCATTGTGATATAGTCCCACATAGACTGCCTCTCCAACTGATGGATCACTATCATTATGGACATCATTGGTTGCAATAAAACAGCGATATATACCAGATGGTCCAGTAGCATTGTATCTACGTTGTATGTGCAGTACTTGAGATCGACGAGTCTCATAAATATCATATTCTCTACCATCTTTGAATGGCAGTCTTATGTCACTACCAGGAGCAAACCAGTCTCCACGGCCATCCTGAGGACTAAGACAACATGTCATCAGGTCAGTGTGACACTGTACAGTATTATTATCAGGGCCATCTCGAATGGGCCCCACTTCATCCAAGTTCACATAGGAATGGTTGGGTAGAGTATTTCCCATGAAGGAGATGTAAGGAGCAGTCTGAGACTGGACCTCCACCAGAGACCAGAGGAGACACAGCAGTAATGGAGATATGGACTTCATTGCAGTACCTACATCATTAATACAATGTTAGCTATGTGAAGTAGGCAGATATACAGTGTAGGGAGCATGCCAGCCACTCCCAAGACTGCGTAAAATATACCATTTCGTTGATTAAGACTAGAACTACAACGCTATAGTGAGTGTAACTGACAGAAAGTGTACTGCTAACCAGGTTGAGATGCTTTGGTTGTTTTGCCTTGATTTGTATGCGAGACAGCACACAATCTCGACCTTGCGATGTGATTTGCTTCTTAGAGACGGAATACCAGTAGCATTGCACGCGCCTTTTAGCCCTTTCTGAACGGGAACCTCAGCCGCGATCCAAGTGCAGTTACAGCTAATTACATAACCGCGCCAACATTCCAGCCCTTGCCCGAGCCAGGGGGGGTAGGACATGCTCATACGCGCGTATGCGCTTATGCGAAAGTCACATGACATTCATGACATTCCAAACTGCGCGACTCAACTGTAATGGCTATATTTTGTTCCCACGCGCTCTCTTTCGAACAAATTATTATTCATTCTTGCTGCACAGTGCTATTAATAAAGTTACATAGGCCTACAGTAGGGTTTTAATACCAGTCCAACGATTCCCTCCATGCCCGGCGAGTTGATAGCACTTTGCTGTGCATGCTCTCCAGCAACCTATACCAGCACGAGAATACATGGAGATTCCATCACCTACATCACTTACGAGGTAGTATATCCATGACGCTCAATGGTTTAGGATGCTTCATATAGTCACTTCACCGGCTGTACCCTCCGCTTTCAGAGATCGCTAGCTCCTAAAACGAAGAGTGGTGCACGGTGGTGCATATAGACTATTCAACGCACCTTGTGCTATTCTACACTTTCCTGACAAAATAGACTACAAACCACCCCTAGTTTTACCAAAGGCAGCGGAACTGCTTCAACGGAAAAATACATGGAGAATGATTGACTGAGTCAGCAAAAATGCCGATCGCGTGATCTTGTCCGACCCCCCTGTGCCCAGAGCTCTGCCCTGTGCCCGAGCTAGGCCTACTCGATGTGCCAGACCCTTTCCCCCACCCCCCACTTCCTGTATTTATTGCGCAAGCGCGGAAAGGGTCTGGGGCCGAGACTACGGTGTAGCCTAGTCTAGTTTTTTTTTTTTTTCTTGTTTCACTCATCCCCCTTTTCACAATACTGTACGCTGTATTGCATGTGTATTATAGTTAATAGCCTAGTCCGGAGTCGTCCGATTTCGCTTCGTACGCCGCGGCCGCGTAATGCCATGGGTGTGGTAAACACGTGGGCGCGCATGCGCGTCATTTTGCACTGCAGTTGCCCTACTACCCTATGTGGAGCTGCTCCGGCCCTGCTAAGTCTTACAGAGGTACGTAGCTCAGCTGGCTGCTGCACGGTTCGGGTGAACTCTTTCCGGGAAGGATATTGGTCCTCGGCTAGGTTTTGTGGCCTCGTCTAGGGCTATGTTAGTGCTAGGCTAGGGTCGAGACCAGAGCCAGATCAGGGGCGAGAGTAGCGACCAGGTTTGTGATCGCGTTAGGGCTACCCTAAGGTTAGGCTAGTGCCTTTCCACTGGCTTCAGCAAGTCCCTGCGCTACGTACGTCTTCCCTTATCATCGAATATCGCTGCCTCCTTACTGTAAGTAATTTGCGGTTTGACAACTGCACATAATACCCCCACGCTCACATTCCATCTGCCGCGCTAGGCCTACTCCATGTGCCAAGACCCTTTCCTTCGCTTTTCTCCACCCCCCACTTCCTGTATTTATTGCGCAAGCGCGGAAAGGGTCAGGGGCCGAGACTAGCTACACCGCGCACCGGTACATTGGCGGGCTTAATTTGGGTTAATGGAATATAATAATAATAATAATAATAAATTTTAATGACATTTACAGCCAGGGTGGCTATATGTCAACTGACAGAAAACAACAGCAACAACTACAACAACAACAACAACAATAACAACCAATACATAAATATCAATGGTGCAGTTTAAAAGCTCTGTACACAAAACTCCCTAGTGCTTTCAATATGCATGTATATTCTGTTTGTAGCAAAAATAAGAACTTTTCTCTTGAAGTTAACATTGAGAACTCTGGGAAATATGGAATAGCTGCTGAAAACAAGTCCTCTCTAAGAAATGAGTAACGGACACAGTCACACAGAAAATGAGCTTCATCTTCTAGCACACCACACTCGGCACATAACCGTTGATCAACAGGAAGTGATGTTGGCTTGTGGTATCTACCAGTTTCAATTGCTAAACAGTGGCTGCTGACTCTTAATTTGGTAAGGGCTATACGATGCTTTGTTATATTAATGCAAAGTAAGTATTTTTCTAGTTGAAATTGGTGCTTGAATAGTTTGTACGTTCTGAGTTTGTTCAATGCGTTTCCTCGTATACTCAGTGGTCTCTGTATTTGGGCAAACCACTCTTGAACATATTGATCTCTATATCTTGTCATGATTGTATTAACATGATCTTTTATATTGTCCATGTTAGCAGATACATGAAGATTAGATAATCCTGCTTTGTCGTATATATCTTTGGTCTTAGAGAGCCAACATTCTTTGCCACCTTTATCCAATGCCAATTGCTCAGATAGTGCATGTTGAAGAAGGGAAGGAATAAATCCAGAGCTAAGGCGATGCCAGTATTTTATTATTCTCTCTTTCCAAAACAAGTGAAGTGGAAGTTGTCCTAGTTCACCACGTACTGCTGCATTGGTTGCACTGAGTGGGAGGCAAAGAATGTATTTTAGATATTTCAATTCAATTAACTCTAACTCTCGGTCATTATTGAAGCCCCAAATTTCACAACCATAACAAAGAATTGGTTTCACAAGTGTGACATATAACTTCAATGAAATGACAGGAGGAGGGAACTGTAAATACAAAATGCTCTTTTTAGCAGAATATACTGCCTTTCTTGCCTGATTGCCAAGAAACTTTTTCGCTGTATTATAATTGCCATTTGAGTTTATCCACACACCTAGATATTTATAGGCGTTAACAATTTCCAAATCTGTGTCCTTCCATTTGTAGTGTTGGTTATACTTCTTCCCAAAAACACATATTTTTGTTTTTGATGTATTTACTTCCAACATATGCTTGTTGCAGAAAGATTCCAGAGTCAGTAAGTGTTTCTTTAATCCCTCTGAAGTACAAGAAAATAGAACGATATCATCAGCAAACATCATAACATCTAGAACAGCTCCATTTAATACAACTCCCGCTCTATTCTTCTTTAGTTCAACCTCCAATCCAGTCAAAAAAAGGCTAAAGAGTAGTGGGCTAAGATTACAGCCTTGTCTAACACCTTTCTTGCATGGGAATGAATCTGTTGCTTCAGATGCTGATATTCTTACACGCGATGTGGCTTTCGAATACATTGATTGTAGAACTTTTAGCATTTGGTAGCTGAAACCATGAGATTTCAACTTTTCCCACAAAAGATTGTGATTTACACTATCAAATGCCTTCTTGAGGTCAACAAAGCACACAAATAGCGATGTATTTTCTGCTTTAGACATTTCTATTAGTGTGTTAAAAATGAAAATACAGTCTGTTGTCCTTCTATACTTTCTAAAACCAAACTGTTCTTCAGGCAAAAGGTTTCTGACTTCCTCCCAATCACTGATTCTTTTATAAAGGATAGAAGTAAATATTTTCCCAATGCAGTTAAGCAAAGTGATACCCCTGTAATTGTTGGGGTCATCACTTGATCCAGATTTATATATTGGGCAAATTAGACCCTGTGCCCATGTAGTTGGATATTCACCTGTTTTTAGTACATTGTTAAATAGTTTTGTTAGGAGGTTGATGAGTTGGTTGTTGAATGATTTGTAAACCTCTATAGTCAGTCCATCATGTCCTGGTGCTTTTTTGGTCTTCATATTTTTTATTGCCACTCTAACTTCTTCATTAATAATATCAGTATCCAGTTCTTCCACATACATATGGATCTGATTGCTAATGATGTTAGTAGGGATTGAGGTAAGAACAGCCTCCTGTTCATTTAAAGACTTAAAATGTAGAAATAACGATGTGGGACTAACTGATGTTATCTTCTTTGGTACAGGGTTCAATTTGTTGATAAGATTCCAGAGTTCATGTGGTCTTTTAGAGTTGGTAGCAAGTAATTTGCTGTGCAATTGTGACTGGTAATATTGCTTTTTCCTCTTAATTAATTTTTTATACAGCTTTTTCTGAATAAAAAATTCTTCTCTTACAGCAACCACTGAAGGCTGGATAAGCCAGAGTTGTTTGCAATTATTCACTATTCGTTTTTGACATTTACAATGATTGTCAAACCATGCATTTTTCGGGAAAGACCTGGCAGTACCTGTTAGCTTTGCTGGTGAGAGTGATTTTTTTCTGTAATTGTTTGGTATTAGCACTACTCCGTTCAATCATTGAAATAAGTAGGGTTTCTAACTTCTTTGCACTAATATCTGGTGAATCAACTTCAATACTATTGCATAAGAACTGGAGTTGGTCATTAGCCTGCAGGAGTCTATGAAACCTCATTCTATTCTGTTCATTCCATTGTATGGGTGAGGCTAGACTATACAAAGGTATGTGTGATACGTCTTCTGAGGTTGAAAAAGGTCTACTTTGTTTCAGCTCAAATATTATAGGACAATGGTCGGAATATGTTGTCAATTCGGTAACCTGAAAGTTTAAAACTCTTTGTTGCAGATCAGCAGAAACAAGCAGATAGTCAACAACACTACAACCTCTTGGAGTAAAGCATGTATAGCTACCATGACTATCTCCAACATTCCTACCATTCAATATTCGTAGTCCCATACTTATACAGAGATCTAGCAGGTGTCTACCTTGAATATTAACTATTGTATCCTTGGATAAGCGGGGGGTCTCCCTATCAATGGTGTAGCTGCATGGTATGCCTGTGGGAATGTTTGTATCATGGGGTATGTAATCCAATAGAGTCCCCGTCCGAGCATTCATATCTCCACATATTATTATCTTTCCTTTAGCTGAAAAATTCAAGACTTCTAATTCAAATGTTGTCCACTGTGATGCTTCATTGCACATTACTACTGAATTAATTGGGGGTATATAACAGAAGCAACAGAAAACATCAACATCAGCTAATGATGGCTCTTTAAACTTGATCCAGACTCTGTCTTCTGTATTAGTGTTACTTTGTAACTCAGTGTATTGCTGTATCCTCGTATGCACATATAGTAGAATTCCACCAGATCCTCTTTTAGCTCTTTTGCTTTTAAATGATCTGGGTTTATTTATGCAAACATAATCTGGTACTTCAAAATTTGTAATATCTAATGATTTTAACCATGTTTCTTGTAGACAAATGAGATCATAATCCATAGTAAAAACATTGTGAAGTAAATTGTTAAATTTTTCAAATGAGAGACCTTGGACATTTTGCATAAAACATGTAAATGAATTAATATTTTGTGAATTTCTCTGCACATAATCAGAATGTGTAATACCCTGGCAGTTATGCTATTTGGAGAGGTCAGCCATCTCCAGATCAGTTGTGGATATAGGCTGACCGTCAACACACAATTCTCCTCTATAAATAGTAATACGTTTACTTCCAAAGTTAGGATGTCCCACAAGATGTTTTTTCATGTTTCGTAACTGCTTATCTTTAGCTAACTGCTCTTTAGTGAGGTCATTGTTAACATAGATGTTAGTACCTGCCAATTTTTTTCGATTTTTCATGACAGAGTGCTTACTTTCGATTGAGTCAAAAACAACTAGAATCGGCCTTGGGTGTGAAGAACCGTGTTTTGCTTTCCCCAAACGTCTGCAGTGGGAAACACAAGAACTTGGTATATCCATCTTGTTTTCGAGAAACTGGTGTACGACATTTCTCACATTTGCCTCATTTTCCCTTAGACCTATGATAATTACATTTTTCTCTCTTTTATCTCTTTCATTTCTTTCAAGTTGCTTTTGTTGATTGGCAATTGTTTCTGTTAGCTGTGCCATTTTTGTTTCCATAGCCTCTGGGGAAGCTGTAGACATCCTAACATTAGGTATCCTGGTGCCCTCTGACCCCTGCAATGGTGCTGATGGAAGTGGCTCCAAGGAAGACTTCTTTGATTCCAATTCTACAACTCTACTTTGAAGCCTATCAACTTGAAGTTTCATAGCCAACAATTCACTCTCAAAACAAGACTTCAGTGCTTGCACGGCCTCACTAATTATTCCCTTTAGTGATATCAATAGCTTTTTCTCCAGCCCTGAGAGCAAACTGTCAAAGTCAAGACATGACAATGAATCTTGTGTGTTGCTAGGCACCATTGTGCTAGACTCATGTGCATTTGTAGAAGCACTTGTGTCAAGTTCAACCTGACAACTTTGTCCATTGTCAGTAACTAGGTCATTGTCAGAGTAAGTATGATTTGCATTCCCTTGTAACTGCTGATTTTCTAACTGTGTCTCCAACTGGCAAGACACTTGTGTCTGACTAGATGTTTGTGAGGATTCCACTAGCATATTTTGTGCTAGCCACTCACCCAAGGGTTTACCATCATGCTTAATACTATTCTTCCATTTTCTTGCGGGAACACCCGCGATGTTCTCGAATTCATTGGGAGTTATCCACCTTCCCTGATATTTCACACATTTTCCCACTGTTTTCCCTGATTTTTTCATTTGCATAGGGTAAAACTGTGCTGTTTTTTGGCCACATTTGACAGTAATGAATAGTTCTGAACTGCATTCAGTAGGAACCACTTTTGGAGTGGAAGCACTCATGTTTAAAATAGACACCCAATATTTAGCAATATCACTTTAAGATACAACCATCACACACAAATATTAATTGGCTAAGAGACTCACAGCCTGGCAGTATATATAGTCTGTCTCAAGGCGACAAAGATGGACGACAGGGTATAACCTTTGTGAGTGTCAGGGCGTCGTTTTACAGGACGTCGGGACGTCGGACGAAACGAACGAACGAGACGAAACGAACGGACGAGACGAACGGACGAACGCGACGAACAGACGAACAGACGAACGAGACGAACGAGACGAACGAACGAATCGAACGAACTATATGGGGGCCCCACTTTTCACTCCACTTTTCACTCTCCTAGCCGTCTCCATTAGTAGCACTGTGCAGCAAGAATAAAGAATAATTTTTAATTTTTTAATATATAAACTACGCGCCCATGCCCATAGGAGGATCCATGGGCGCTTACAGAACTAGCCAAGGCGGGGGAGCCTGAGGGGGCGCGGTGTGTGTGTGTGTGTGTGTGTGTGTGTGTGTGTGTGTGTGTGTGTGTGTGTGTGTGTGTGTGTGTGTGTGTGTGTGGGCACACGTGTTTGTGTCACTTCCAGTAACCTGCAGTGGACTACAATTCACTGGCGTAGGAACCGGGGGTGCACCGGGTGCTGGCGCACCCCTAACTTTTGGCATTCAACCACGCCCACTATAGTTGGCGACGTGCATATATGTATATGTAGGGCAACGAGTGCAGGTGATATACGGAACCGCGGGGGCGGCCCTGGGGCTGGCGCCCCCCTTATTTTCCGCTGGAAGGCTTATTTCTTGTTGTTATGTTCTTGTTACCTTTCACGCTTAGAACGCTAGGTACGTGTTGTGATAAGCACGGAGCCCATTCCCAGCCGTGAAGCCGCTGCGTACAAAACGCTTACGCTTTCGACTAAGGACAGACTCCGACAACAATTCAATATTCGTATTCAGGAGTCGCGGGGTTGGTGCCCCCCCCCCTATAGTAAAACACCTTCCTACGCCACTGCAATTGGTTCAGACTTGTGCTCCTTCACAACCCTCCTGTGGAAGGCCAGGATGGGCGTGGCATAGTCTGGTATGCCTTGGTCAGGCCAAGCTGTGAAGAGCACGTTCAGTGCTGTCTGTCAGCTGTGGGGTGTGGGGTGGGGGAATATACTACATGTCTACCTACTGGTATACATCAATACCACCACATCTGTACTAGCAAGCTGTGTATGGTATAGTCTGCCAGTATCTGCTGGTCAGTGATGGTGACTTGGAAGGGGCCATAGGACTGGACCCCAGTGTCAGGCCAGTACTGCTGGCACTTGATCTTAGCCCCCTCCACCAGGTTGGTGATCATCACGATGGTGGGGGCTCTCTCCTGCCACACTAGCCTCCAGAAATCCACCACAGTCTTTGGCAGTGGACCTGAACAATGGCAAACCAAAATGGCCTTAACACACACATGTAGGGTAAGATGTATGTACCTTGAGAGGCAATGAACTTCCTTGGTGTAGTGTATCCCTAGGTAGAGAGGGAAGGTGTATGTACATGAAGTATATTCTCACACTAGAGGCTGGGTACTCACATCTACATAGCTTGCATTGACATAGTCAGACTCATACCTGTCCAATGGTTTCAGCACCACATGATTATCATCATCTATACATATAGCAGAGAAATATACACATCGAATTTCACTATTGTCAGTATTGATGTAGTGACTTACACACATAGATGTTGGCAAAACGATTCTTCAGCTTGTTATCCAGGGATGTGGCTATGGAAATGGACTTCTTTCCACCACACTCTAACTCCCTCCCTAAGTGTCTTCCTATCACAACAGAGTACTGGTCTTACATCATATTCATCTTTGAAGGGTTTGTTATTCCTGGCATGTCTTTGTTCAACATGATCTCCAAACACGGCTACTGGAATAGCATCACCCATGGGCACTGTATCATAGGCAGGATCATTGTCTGCTTCCACGCTCTCTAACTCCACAGACAGCTTCCCCTACCTCTCTGCCCTGCCAGCTGGGTTGACTGCCACCAGCTGGTAGACTCCACTGTGTTTGAGCTCAGCAGAGGGCATGGTGAGGGAGCCATCCTCTGCCAGCTCCTTGGGGTAGTCAGCCATCACCTCCACTCCGTTGTGATACCATGTCAGCTTCGGCCGAGGGGTACCCACTTGGAACACTACCCCTCTCCCTCCTGGACACGAGTATCCTCAGGGAACTCCAGCTGTATAGCAGAGGGATGGTTGTATGAACAGATGAACCAGCAGTCATGAAACTGCATGTACTCACCATCTTTAGAGGACACCTTATCTTCTGCAATGGAGTAGTGTACTCTGTCCTTTTCTCCTGGGGAATACTTAGTCCCTCTCCTGTAGGGGGCAGCCATCATCTCTAGTACAGCAGCAGTCATTACATCATGAGTCACTAACCTCCTCCTCACCCACCACACAACCAGGACTATGACTACCACCACCAAGATAGGCGCAATGACTGCAAAGACTCCACCTACTGCACCCCCTGCACCACCACCACCACTCCGTCCTTCAGTATCTGAGTCTGAGGGGGAATACATCATGACTACATGACCATCCCAGTGACTACCAGTACAGGATGGATGGACTCTACTGAGGTGGTAGTCATACCATATGTAAGTAGGTTAGAGTGTACTTAGTTACCCTTTTCAGTACTACGTGTGATGGGGGGACTGGTCATACTACCAGCTGGATTGACCACTGTGACTGTGTATGGAGTGTCACCCTTCAGTCCTCCTATGGTGTAGGTGTTGTGAGATCTACTATAGTGGTGGCAGCAGTAGCAGTGTGAATGTTAGTGATGGCTCCACAGACAACTACCTACTGACTGGTCCTCAGAATGGAGAGAGCTACACCATATCCATTGTGGACACATCCCAACACCTCCCTAGTGAGAGTATAGCAACAGATATGGAGGTCATGTTAGGTGAGGACATATACATGTACAAGTAGCAGTAAAAACAGATCCCACTGTTTGTGCCATGGCTACATAATTATGACTACAAAATACAGTAGACAGGAATGCTGTTCTGCTACAAGAGTTATTAATACTGTTTCAGACTGCTTTGTTCTCTGGCCATAACTATATCACAAAAACTATTTATGTTTGATGCCAGAGTTTAAGAAACTTAAAGATATTACCAACGTTTCGGAGTCCTCACTGGCTCCATCCTCAGGGTACAAGTAATATCTTTAAGTTTCTTAAACTCTGGCATCAAACATAAATAGTTTTTGTGGTATAAGAGTTATTAATGCTGTACCCATTACGAAGAATTTCACATCATTTCTGAATACACCTGACTGGTGGAACCCACCCTCCAGTCCCTCCCCATTACAGGACCAGTATTTGTGTGATATTGGGTGCCCCATTACAGGACCTGAGTGTGTGTGGTATTGTGGTGTCCCATACAGGACCAGTATGTGTGTGGTATTGTGGTGTCCCATACAGGATCAGTATGTGTTCATCCATGATGCCATCCTTGAGGCTGTCACATGTGGTGACACTCAAATTGAGTCAGGTGATCTGAGGGCCAAACTCAACAAGATGAAGAAGAAGAATCAGTCGGGCAAGACAGAGCTGGAACTTCAATTTGCTGTTAGTCCACTCATTACTACCACCCTTACACTCCCTTCACACATTGCATGTATGTTAGGTCCTGGACCAGGTGAGCCCTAACCCCAGCGATGCCAAATGTGCTGCAGCTAGAAAATATCCCAAAAAGAATCGCTCCATGGACTTTCTACCAGGTGAGACCACTCTCAAATGTTATTTTAGTCCATTAATGTGTTGTGTAGTTGACAAGTGGTGAGTTGTGCTGAAAGGAGAGACACCTGACTACATCAATGCCAGTGCTGCTCATGTAAGTCCCTATATTTGAGAGTGTGTGGAATTGTGACAATGGTAATTGATACCTTCATTACAGGGCTATATACAAGCAGCAGAGGGCCTTCATCATAGCCCAAAATCCCATGCAATCCACTGCCAGAGATTTCTGGAAGGTGGTCCATGACAGGAAGTGTGGAGTGATTGTCATGTTGTGTCAACTGACGGAGGCTAGGAAGGTGGAGACACTAGCTGTGTTGGTGTGTGCAGATGTGATTGTGTGTCTCTCTCTACAGGAGGTGTGCTACCATTACTGGCCCAGCGGTAGCACACAGACCTATGGAGAGTTCACAGTAGAGGTACTGGGGGAGGAGAATTTCCAAGGATTCTCTCAGGTCTTTTGGAGTATTGAATACCAAGGTAAGTCCCTCTCATCCAGTACTGAGCAGTGAACTGGAGACTATATCTACTCCCTCCTAGAGTGGTAAGGCTCATCAGGTGAGTCAGTTCCACATCACTAACTGGGCCCCTGATGGCAGCTGTGCCAACCTCAAGACAGTGACTGATGTGATTGAGAAGGTTGGAAAGGTGCAGAGGAGGACTGGAAGCAATCCTATTTTAGCTCACTGCAGGTATGGCACACTCTGTACCAGTTGTGCTGTGTGTCTGGTGGACAATATTCACTGTGTGTGTTTCCTGCAGTGACACTCCACTGCAAAAACAAGATGGTTATTTTAACACAAAGTGTTTTACCTCAGTTGCATGTGTAGTCACTCATTCATGTAAATGGCAATTTAATGGCTGGTGAACAAACGTTGAGAGGAGAGCCAACAAGGCGCATAGCTAGCATACGCCCTATATAGTTATTTCAATCCAAGGGTATCATGTTAGAGTCTATGGAAAACATGTGAGGTCCAATTATATAATCACTCAGCTAGTAAATTATGGTGATGAAAATTTACAGGTTGAATGATTTCATGTGCTGCATTCCAAGTTGAATGTCAGCCATTGTACACAGCGTTCTCTCTGAAGATACAAGACTGACAAAACATACAACTGAGATAACTATACATCTTTGTTCAACAGCCATTAACATGAACGAGTGTTTTACAAACGTTAATTTTCTCTTAGCTTTTGTATACTTGTTACATGATAACAATGACTCTGGAATATTGTTTGGTTTACTAGCAGCTTTTTGTAAGATGCTATACATGTACGTGTGCTTTTATTTCTGTGTGATGGTTGCTACAGTAATTGTGTAAAACTATGCATTTGATCACGTTAGCGCGGGAGATGCGGACGCAAAGCATAATATTAATGTCGTTTAACTTGGAAAATTCTTTACATTTTCTCAACTTTGCAAGAGTTGCTGTTCTGCTACAAGAGTTATTGCCAGCGAGAAGTTGATAAAGATGAACATTGTTGGGTGCAGGAGAGGTAAGAAAGTTATCAACTGGACGTATGACGGTATGTATCAGGGCTACCTACTGGTAGGGTTCAGACCTACCCACATTTTTGCATCACGTACGTAGCTGTAGATCTACGCCCTCCGCATCATTGCAGGCAGAGGTACAACAGTACTGCTGTGTCTCCTCTGGTCTCTGGTGGAGGTCCAGTCTCAGACTGAATATCCTTACATCTCCTTCCTGGGAAACAATCTATCCAACCATTCCTATGTGGACTTCGATGATGTGGGTGAGAGACGATATCGCTGTGAACTGTGACAGCTAATAGAAGAAGTGTGTGTATGTGTGTGTGTGTGTGTGTGTGTGTGTGTGTGTGTGTGTGTGTGTGTGCGTGTGTATGTGTGTGTGAGCCCTATGTGTTAGTGCCATCCTTACATAGAGAGTAATTTTTTTGCAGCTGGAGACCAAGGAACGTATCGAAGTACAATTGCACTCTCATATAACTCGTATCATTCGTGAGCGTTGTACTAACTGCACTGAGTTCTCTGAAATATTTCTAAGACAAGGACTGTTTGTTGCCATGGCAACCCCACCACAGTCACATATCGTTCCACACTTATTAACCCTTTTCCCACTAATGTTGCACACTCTTCCTCTATGTTGAGCAGTATTCAGAACTGGGTCCTCACTGCACCTTCTCTGACACTTGATCGGTTATTAATGAGGGTCAACCCCAATTGCCCGACTGGTATAGCCAGTCTGGATGTTGCTGAGTGTGTTAGTGGAGATACTATTACTGAGTGTGTTAGTGGAGTACTATTACTATGCATAGCTGAAAACCTGTAAGCCTCTACAGTATTTGTTATTATTCTAGCTATAGTTTAAAATGTGTATAGTATTATACAAGCCAAATACGGCAGAAGTGAGCATACAATCATTAAAATGTGGAATGATGTTAGTAAATGTGTATATATACCAGGCCGTGGCACCTCATCATATCCTGGTGGCACTCAATTTTTTGTGGTGTAGGTTGTACACTAAGCTCAACCAAAGAAAATAAGGCTAATAATGCTTAACGAAACTGTGCTACATCATGTTCAGAAAGTGTTCAGATCACGATAATTAACAGTGCTCAAAGTTCAAAGTTCATAGCAAAGCCCTTATAGGATGGCAAAAATCAGAGCGTCGGTAGACGCTCTAATGTAGGGATGGGAAGTGTGAAAAATGACGTCATCGGTCTACAAAAAGCCTCCTAACGAGGGGCGAAAGCCTAGTTAAGCTTTCAAACTCACAAGGAATAAGTTTTGGAGTCATATCTAGCCGTACATTATCCCACCCTGCACCTACCTGCTTCCAGTTGGGCGTGCGAGAATCTGGTCACACGCTTTTTCACGATTCCGCGTCATCATATTCTTCATTTTTTTTTCTTCTTCTTCAGTAAACCCGCTATCTCATTAACGGAAGCAGATCAAGCTCTGCTTTTTTCACCAAACCTGTCTATGGTCGGTGGAGGTGTGCACCGATATGTTTTTTTCTCCCAGGACGTCCATACGGTAGAGCGTGGGCGGCTCTGTGGGACCTTACTGAAGTACGCCATTTATTTATGACAAGCGGTGGCCCCGCCCAATGCGTATAACCCTCACATGCTCTTTTGAATTGTGTGGCAGTGGAAGAGACGGGAACGTTTTGTCTCTGCATGAGAACGTCTCGTTGTAGTGACTGTCAGATATTCTGTTTGCGTGGAGGTTTCTAATCGTCTTTTACCACCCGGCCTTCTTCCCGTGTTGGTAAGTCTGCTACTCATTTGCGTACTTGTAGCTTCACTCGTATTTATATTCACTTCCCCAGGTTACTTGTGGAGCTGTTCTCTCCACACCTATTGATACGTGGTGTAGTGGAGCCCTGCAGTGCGAAGTCTATTGTTGGGCTGTGGCCTGACTCACCTTTTTTGCATATTGTCGATCTACAAGCAGCCGCTGGCAACGTGCTGGATTCTGTCCCAAGATAAGTTGACTGATATTGTTTTTGATGTAAACAATGCCGTACCGCTCAGAGCGTAAAAAGAGGGCATATTACAAGAACTTGGATAAAGTGCATAAAAGTGAATGCAATAGAGATTATTATGTGCGTAATTCTGAGAAGTTGAAGGCTAGGAGTAGATCAGTGTATAAGGCTGACCCTAGCAAGAAGAAGGCAGCAGCTGCAGCCCTTTACAAGTTGCAGCCTGAGAAAAAGATGGAGTCTAGTAAGGCCTATTATTGTTCCCATAAGGCCCAGAAGAAAGCCTATTATTGTTCCCATAAGGCCCAGAAGAAAGCCTATTATTGTTCCCATAAGGCCCAGAAGAAAGCCTATTATGGTTCCCGTAAGGCCCAGAAGAAAGCCTATTATATTGCCCATAAGGTAGAGAGGAATGCTGCTGATAGAGTTGCTTATAGAGCAAACGCAGAAAAACGAAAAGCTGCAGCCAAGGCTTCTTACACTGCAAACCCTGAGCCTAAACGTGCTGCCTCTAGAACTGTTTATAGATCCAATCCTGAAGTAATGAAGGAAACATTTCGTAAGTATCATGCTACACACAGGGGTGTCAGGCTGCAGTATTTTCAAAAGTACCACTGTTATACAAAAAGGGTAAAAGTGACCAAGGCTAGATATAGTTTGATCCAGCCTACCCAGCTGTTGATTGAGAAGTGTTCTAGGCTAATACAGGCCAATCTACAAGAAATGAAAGGAAATTTAATGGAACAGTTTAACTCACAACACTTTGGTGTGGAAATGAAACTAAGTAGACAAGATTTGGGAAGTGCAGTAGTTAGACTTGCAACTAAAAGACTTATTGGTAAATCCTTGCAATTACGTAGGAAGTATGCAGGGTTTCTGCTGAATAGTATTAGGTGTATTAAGTCTATCACACTGAAAACCCAAGATGATTTAGGAAAGGGCTGTCACACCCAGAGCACTGAGCCTTACTTTTATGAGGCAGCTTACCTGCATGTGAGAGAGACTCTAATCCCTGTCAATGATGATGGTGAATGTGTTGTTGCTAATAAAGGTATTAGGTTTCTGCATGATCCCACTAGTGCTGGTGCCCAGGTGCCCACAGGGTGCGTCCCAGACACTGTATCTGGTAGGAAATCTGCTGAGTGGGAATGCTCTCTGCATTGTAAGCCTCTAAGTGATGTTGAGATAGTTGCCATGGTTACCTTCCGAGCTGCTTTTGAGGGTTCCATTGAAGAAGCCAAACAAGCCCTGGCAGAATGTGATTGGGGGTGTCCCTTTGGGCACTATACCAAATTAGGAGAGGACTGTGTAGTTGACCTAAAAGGTCACCCCATTGTTTGTTACACTGGTGATTCTTGCACCAGTGCCCTGAGGATACTCAGAGCAGCTTCTACCCACTTTGCTGTTTTAAGAAGGTTCTTGGCTAATGTTACTGATGCTCTGATTGCTCACAGGGCTATTTGTGATATTGACAATGCCCTAAAAAGTGGTGACTATAAGAGATTAGTGAAAATGACTGGTGTTAAGTCCCTCCTGAGTTGTGATGTAGATGAGAAGTATGAAGATCTTAAATCGTCAGACTTACCTCTTAGGAAGCCTACTCTAGAAACAGAACTTTGCATTGTGCATGCAGCACTGATTGCTGGGTATGAGAAGAAGATATATGATTTCCCTGAACACACATGCATTTGTTGTGAGCGTTTGCATCAGAGAAAATCTGTATCTGTTGTTAGCCTCTCTGATGATTTTGAATGCAATGTATGGGATGAATTGAAGGCGCATGTTTTGAAGTACCAACCTATTGTGGTAGATCAAGTGTTGTACATGTGCCATTATTGCAAGTCCAGAGTTAGAAGTGGTGATATGCCTGCACGTTGTGTATTGAATGGTCTGCAGACTGTCCCCATTCCCAAAGAGTTGGCTAAACTGGACCTCCTTAGTAGACAACTGATCCAGAGGGCCAAGTGCTATCAGACTATAGTGAAGCTAGGTACTTACACTGGTAAAGTACCCACGTACAATTCCCTTCAGGCTTGCAAAGGCACCATGTTTTTCCTCCCTTTGCCACTAAACAAGACTCTAGAAACCTTGAATCAGGTTGAGCAGCATGGCTTTGTCCTACCAGACCCAGAGTTGTACATTATTGTGAATGGTAGGCCAACTAAGAGCAATGTTGTGTGGCGTAGTTTGGTAAATGTGAACCATGTGAAGACTTAGTCTGGCGTAGCCACACCCTCTCATAAGCGGGAGAGGGTCTGGTCTGCTTAGCATCATCGACTTGTGCAGACTGTCCAGAATCTGGTCAATCCAATTAGATTACAGAAGATCCAATTATAACATTCCATGCTTACGTGACGTCACGTAAATGTGGAATGGGAATGGCTGAACCAGGCTATGGCAGTTTTCTGAGAGAGAAGTGGCTGCATCACGAGCTGAAGCACGCTCGTTAGGGTATTTGTACTTGAAAGAACAGCTGCTTCGACCTGTATCAAGCTTCGTAAATGGTAGTGACGAGTGCTGCCTACAGGGTATGGTAAGAGTCTCTGCTATGCTATTCTGCCAATCGTATTCGACCAGGTTCTGGGCACTGGGCGCCAACTCTTGTCATTACACCGCTCACAGCTATGTACTAGCTATGAACATATGCAGTCATCGTGCTTCCACTAATGATATTCATTATTGCGCACGCACGCGTTTAAATTTATGACGTAATGAAACATTCCACTGCACAAGTCGTTGATGCTAAGCAGACCAGACCCTCTCCCGCTTATGAGAGGGTGTGGCTATGCCAGACTAGTGAAGACTGCTATCAAAACATTGAGGTCCTGTAACTGGTTGTACGAGAATGTGCATGAAAAATCCATTGATGAGAGCACTAAGCACATAATTGAGGTTTCCAACAATGCCACCACTGAAATGCTCAAAAAGGTGTCCTCAGATGAACTTGATGCATTTCAAGCATACACAATTAGAAACCTTGATAGCAAGCTCTCCACAGTTTCTGATTTAGAGCAGTACAGACTTATGAGCATCACAGAAGATCCCATTAGCAATAGGCAACAGCATTTAGATGTGATGTGTTTCCCTGTGCTCTTCCCCAATGGGAAATTTGGGGAGTTCCATCCTCGCAAAGAGAGAATTTCTACCAGTGAGTACATCAAGTCTAGGCTACTGAATCAAGATTCACGTTTTCGTAAAGATCCACAGTATGTGTTTTACCTTTTGTGGCAGAAGGAAATGCGTGAGCTCTCATCAGGTGTGTACAACCTGCTCAAAAGTACTAGGAGACAGTGTCTTTCAGTGAGCATGTTACTGGAGCAGGTAAACACATCTGATGAGCAGCTAGAAGCTCGTTTGTCCACCATGCTCCAGTCAGTCCGTGGTACCAAGCAGTTCTGGTACCTCCGACAAAGTGAGCTCAAGTGTATGATCCGTGAATGGGGCTCACCCACCCTTTTCCTCACCTTTAGTTGTGCAGAGTATAACTCCCCAGATATCACGGAATTCCTTATGAAAGTGAATGATGTTTCCCCCAGTTACAACATTGGGAAGTTGTGTGTTGAGGACCCTGTGTCTGTTTCCAGGAAATTTTCCCTGAAATTCCATGCCTTTTTCCACAAAGTCCTTTTGAAAGGGCAGGTCCTCGGTATTGTAGACCACTTTTATTGGAAAAAGGAGTACCAGAACCGTGGGGCCCCCCATTACCATGTCCTATTGTGGATTAGACATGCCCCAGTCATTGATGTTGATGAGCCTGAGAAGGTCCTGGACTGGATCCAGGATAGAATGACATGCCACATCCCTGATAATCAGGGTAGCCCCGAGTTACACAGGCTAGTCACTAGGTACCAGCTGCACAAGTGCAGCAAGTACTGTAAGAGACGTAAGAAGGTTGGCAAAACCACATTTATCACCAGGTGCAAGTTTGGGTTTCCTAGGCCAGTGTGTGGGACTGCCCAATTGAACCCAGTCCAAGAGAGCCTGAAATCACGGAATAGAATTTACCAGTTAGTCCGTACTGGGGCTGAAGTAAGGGTGAATGACTATAACCCCCTGTTGTTGATGTTGTGGAAGGCTAACATTGATATACAATTTGTAGCTGAAGCCTCTCTAGCTCTTGCTCACTATGTTAGTGGCTATGTGACCAAAGCAGAACATAGCAACATGCAAGAGATATGGCAGGAAGTTGGTGACAACAAGAGCATTTACAGTCGCCTTTGGAGCTTTGGAATTAGAAGTTTGAGGTTCAGAGAGTGTGGTCTGTATGAAGCTAGTGATCTGTTATTGGGAGACCACCTCACTGAGAAATCTGATACTGTCAAGTGGGTAGATGCCTGCATGCCTCACAAGAGGTCCCGCAGGCTAAAGAACCACAAAGCCTTGCAAGAACTGGCTAACCACAACCCCCACAGTCAGAACATCTTTGAGAATAATGTCCTAGATACCTTCTATCCTCAGAGACCACCAGCCCTAGAAAATGTATGCCTCTATGACTTTATTGCCAATTATGAGTTTGTGGGTGTAGACAATGCTGGTCAGAGAGTGTACAAGAAGGCAGGCAAGCCTAAACTCCCTAACCACAGAATATTTGACCCTGAAAATGAAAACCAGAGACAAGATTACTTCTACTCTCTGGTGGTGTTGTTCTCCCCATTTAGAGATGAGAGTAGCTTACTCCAGGAAAATGAAACACCTGAGCATGCATTTCACAGGCTACTCACTACCCAAAGCTCAAGCTATCATTTGAAGCTCAGTACAATGTTGGCTGCTGCAGCAAATGTGAAGAGCATCAATGATGCGCGGCAAACTTACCCAGACGAAAAAGAATCTGAAGAAGACAATGAGCCTCAGCTACTAGGTGAAGCTAGAACAGCCATGAGTGAAGTTGTAGACATGAAAGCCAGCACACCTGGTCAAATGACTCTAGATGAGCGAGTTTCAATGCTAAATCCAGACCAGAGAAGAGTCTTTGACAGTACCAAAGCTCATTTCTTGCACCAAAAGCATCATGAGGCAAACCAGTGTTCATGTGATTTTGCCCCTCTTAGAATGTTTTTGAGTGGTGTGGGTGGGACTGGGAAATCCTTCCTTATTGAGACCATCAAGGCCCTAGTAAACAGTCTTTGGAGTAGTGACAACCTCCTCTGTGGTATTGCAGCACCCACAGGCCTTGCTGCCTTCAATGTTGGAGGTGTCACTCTACACAGACTGTTTCAACTCCCTGTTGAGCATGCTACCAAAGCCCCTAGCTACTGGCCCCTCCCTAAAATGTCCCAGAAGGTCATGAGAGCAACTCTCTCTGATGTGAAGTTATTTATTATTGATGAGATTTCCATGGTGTCCAGTATCAACCTGGCCTTTGTACACATGAGATTGGAAGAGTTGTTTGGTAGCAATGAGTGGTTTGGGTCCAAAAACATGTTGTTTGTAGGTGACCTTCTCCAACTCCCTCCCGTCCATGGTAGCCCTGTTTTTGAGAAAGTTGCCACCAAATCAGTACTGTCCCAACTTGGGTGTGCAGCTGCAGTCAACATTTGGAAAGATTGTGTCACTTATGATGAGTTAACCATCAATGAGCGACAGAAAAACGATCCTCAGTTTTCCTCTATGTTGGACTGTGTGAGACGTGGATGTTCAACTGAGGAAACACTGAGTGTGTTGAACAAGAGGGTAATACAGGTGTCTGTCTCAGACAAGTTTTCTGATCTTGTAGAGTCTGGGAAGGCACCTGTTTGCCTCTTCCCAAAACGAAAAGCCTGCGATGATCTGAATGCAGAAATGCTCAGCAAGAATGCCTCGGAAGTGCATCACATCTATTGTACTGATGAGATTGATGAATCCACTGGCAATAGGAAAATGACCAAGAAGGTTGTTGAACACCTTGATAAACTAAATGCTGACTGCAATATGACAGCTGGGCTAGAAGCCAAACTATCGCTTGCAGTTGGTGCACAAGTCATGCTACGTCGCAACGTTGACACAAAGACTGGGCTTGTCAATGGTGCTATTGGTACAGTGTTGTCAATTGCAGCCCAGCATGTAATAATACAGTTTGATAATATAGCTGAGCCCAGAAAAATTGAGAAGGTGAAAAGCAGATTCATGGTGATGAAAAATATCTACGTGTATCGTAAGCAATTCCCCCTCATTCTAGCCTATGCAGTTACTATTCACAAGTGCCAGGGACTGTCCCTGGACTGTGCTATTATTGACCTGTCTGCTGAGGTGTTCAGTGATGGAATGGCCTATGTTGCTCTCTCCAGGGTTAGATCACTAGATGGTCTGTTCCTAACAGCCTTTGATCCCCACTCAATTAGGGTTAGTGTAAGTTCCCTAGGAGAAGTTAATCGCCTCAGAAAAGCCCACAGACCTGACCTTCCTCTCTATACTATACCCAAAGTCTCTAAGAGAAAGAGGAAACTCACTAGTATTGACATTGGTGTGGCCCCCAGTACAAAGAAGGCCAAGCCTAATTCCACACCTGACAAAGACAGTAAAGATTGTGTTATTACACACACAGAGACACCTGCTGCCACACCCCTAAGATTCCACTCAGTAGATAAACAGTGGCAGCAGAGTGCATGCCAACAACTAGGCCTCCAATACACTGCAGAAGCTAGACTCAGACCTGGGGGAGCCAATCTCCCCCTCACACGTCCAGACATGCGCAATGTAAGACGCATCCATGGAGATGGTAACTGCCTGTTTCGAGCATTCTCCTACATCCTCACTGGGTCTGAAGAACAGCATCTAGCTGTACGTCATGCTGCCCTCCAGCATTTGACAAACAATGCCCAGTATTTTCTATGGCACCATCTCTCTTCTCATTACAACAGTATTCAAAGTTACATCACATCCACAGGTATGGACCAAGACGGTACCTGGGGGACTGAAATTGAAATACTGAGCCTGAGTCACATGCTGCAGACACCTATTCACTCATACAGCCAGCAGATAGGTCGGTGGCAGCGCTACTCCCCTCATCATGTTGACAGACAATTGAGGGATAACTATGAACAGAAGTCTATGTACCTGCTTTACACAGGGAATCACTTTAATGTGGTCAGTTCTGTCAGAAGGAATTAACTTAATTTTCTGAACCTATTGGGGAAGAAGAGGGTGGGTCCACACAATAATTTTGAGGTGGCTTCCCCATTTCGTACTGAAACAAAAGTCCTCTCAATACTGTCATTATTTATATTGGGGAAAAGAGGGTGGGTTGAGGTGGCTTCCCCATTTATATCCTAAAGCTTCGCTAAATATTTACGTGTTGGCATTTTAAGCCAGTGTTTGAGAGAGGTACATCTGTTTAGCTGCTCACTGCCACTGTCAGTTGTGTTGTATGCCAACAGTGGTCACTCCTAATTAGTATAATATTGTGAACTGGCTCTAGCACGGACTCAATCCTCCCTCAGGGAGAGCAAATATCCTGTTGCTATCCAGTCCAAATCATGTATGATCCTGACCACATATTCTATTACACACACTGATACTGGTGGTGCACCCTATCGTCTCTGATAATACCCTCTCCGCCAGTGATCATGAAGCTTTTAAAACTTTGACAAAAGAGGACTTTATTTCAATATTGTACTTAGTCAAGTTATGTACTGTGCTTAAGATTTCTGAATTATCCTCTTTCTTTGAGCTTTCTATCTCTGCAGGTCAGCAGCCTTATCCCCACAGAAGACAAGCATTGTCCAAAACAATAGGTAACACCCCCACCACCACCCACCACCACTGTCTAGTAGTCTCGTACCCAGACCCCACCCCAGAGGGGGAAAGGGTCTGGTGACTATTGAGCGATTTCTTGGTTGTGCTGAGTCAGCTTTACGTCATTTATCATATGATTTTGGGCATGAACATGCTAACAGCAGACACAGTGGGTCATATAGCGGGCAGTTAACCATACAGTTAAAGCTCATCTGCAGTTACGGGGCGTATATCCATCGCAGGTAGCTCATATAGCTATGATGATTTGTACGTGTAGCGTAATCTTATATAAGGTCACGTGCAAGTCATGCGTGAAGTCTAAATGCTGCAATTTGATTGGCTTACCTAAATCCAAGACTGCTGACACAGCACAACCAAGAAATCGCTGAATAGTCACCAGACCCTTTCCCCTATGGGGCGGGGTCTGGGCACGAGACTACTGTCTAGTTCCTATCTTAAATTTTTTTTAGCTACTAGCCTCCATGACTCAGCCTTGATACTTTAACCTTTCATGTGTTTCTATGTATCCTTAGACTGGAGTTCTCTGTCATAAGAATTTGGACTAATCTCAGTCTATAGAAACCAACTCTTCTGAAATGACCAAGGCTAATAATGAACTCCATATAATACCACTATCCTTTCTTCACTATTCAGCACTATTTAACTCACACACCGTCTTTCAAAGTTTTCATACCATTCTTATATTTTTATCATTATAACAATAACACTTCTCTTTTCAATAATTTCCTAATTCCGAAATTTAAAGTTCAACTGGGCTACAAATGTTGTACACAGTGACTTGCATACGCGATGTCCAGCTTGCACGTGCACTACATAAATTATAAGCACATTCCTTTCTATGGTACAGATGTTTGCTGAGTTCTTACAACAAAATTCAAAGAACAGAAGTCACTTAACAGAAGCTATCTGACCAATCACAAATATTTTTGTATGTGATATAGCATTGGGCTGAACTATGATTGCTCCATCACGTGACTTCCATTCTTTGAATTGGTAACTAGAAATGGGAAATAAAGAAATGAAGAATATAGAAATGAGGCACCAGTGTATATATAAGCAGGCCAGCTACATACGCCAAATGGCAACTTCACTATGATACACTAAGCACACAGCTCGTGGAATGATTGCTTGAAAAACCATAACCCTCACTGCACATGCACGCTGAGGGTTAAAAATTTAGGGAACAAGTAGCAAAAATCATTTTATCAAAATGAACACAAATGTAGGGATGGCATGAAACATCAAAAATGAACCCAACAAGAACATACCTAGCTCACTTCAGAATCATCATACATCCATCCCTACATCTTTCTTTATGTTGAGGAACAAATGTTGTCATTGGACAACTGTTGATATTTTTCATCAGTGTCCTATCTATAGCCTTGCATTTGCAGCCTCTTAAGAAGAAAATCTAGAAAGATGTAGGGATGGATGTATGATGATTCTGAAGTGAGCTAGGTATGTTCTTGTTGGGTTCATTTTTGATGTTTCATGCCATCCCTACATTTGTGTTCATTTTGATAAAATGATTTTTGCTACTTGTATATATATGCACAATAGATAAATATACAAGAAAATTCAGATTAGTTACAATATTTTGAATTGAGGATCATAGAGGCCAGGTTATATAGTTCACTCCCACACTCTTCCACGATAGAAGGCAGCTGGGACACATCAAAGTTTAGGTGTGAAAGACGCAGAAATATGTTAGGTCAGGGAGAACTTGAGTGGGACAGTATTGACATTTTTGCTCACCAAAGAGAGGGCAACAGAGAGACTTGAAGATACACTGAGAAAGTCTGTTGCCCGATGACCGTGATTAAGGGCAGAGTCCCAGGCACGACTCCAGGACAGAGCGACATCATCACTGATGACACTATGCTTCAGAGAGGTAGGAGCATTAACATGGCTTCTAATTGTCAAGGGATTCCTTAAAAACATCTGTACAAACAGAACAACTGGGAAGATAGACCGAAATAATATAAAGAGTATATTGAGACAGTGAAAACTTGATGCCAATCATTCTTCTTTTAGCTACAGAGGTAATAGAGAACACAAAACCAGAATGCCATCCCAAAGCAACACCACCATGTCCTCTGATCAAACATGGTACAGAGTGCACAGTATCCTCCTCCTTAGGTGCAGACACTGCAACAAACTTAGAATCGTTGCTGAGTTGGTGAATCACATTCAAATTGTATTCATGAAGCCAGTGCTCGAAGATGGCCAGAAAATCCAAACTATGATGGTTTAGGATATGCTGTACACAGTGCCAGCTCGAAATTAGGCCATGAGAATTGAAACAACGGAACCTAAGTGATGTGGAATAATCAGGATGAGGCAAATCAGACGTAGAAAGATCCAGGTAAGATATGCTTAGAATTATGTGGAGAGGAACTATGTGCATGGAGATTATGTGAAGAGGAACTACATGTATGTGTGAGGAGATGGACCTGAGAAGTACCAGCCTGCCCCTGTGATTGTAACAGAAGAGGTATGTGCAAACTGGACTAGATGTAAGTGGTAGACCAGTATCTTAGTTTCCCTATATACTACAGAGTGGAATTACATCATGTACATCATTAACGCTTTACCATATATGATGAAGAGAAGGTGAGTTCACTCCATATGCTATCTCCAGACACAAACTGCATTTATATACGGCAGAGGCGGAGTTCCAATATAAAACATCATACACCAAGGGTTTGCACTTTACTGCTTTCATTGTGTCATGTGAGAGAGAATAACAGGTGTATACATTAGTGCTCCCAGCTCACGTCACATTTTATGAACTCTATATGGAATGTACATGTAGGCATGCCTCCAGTATATGTACTACATGTATGAACAGCACTAAAGTGCAAACCCTTTACGCCAAACCCTCCAGCTAAACTGAAATGATGCACATATAACGCTTTACATTAAAACTCCACCTCTTGGGTATAATGAAGTACACAGAAAATAGGAGTTACTGGAAGAGAAGCTCACTGCACTACACTAGCTCGTATTTCAGGTAGTGTTTAGCACCCCGTTAGGCTTTTGAACAGCTTTATTAACCTATTCCATCGAAGGAGCAAGCTCTGGATCACTGCAATAGGCCTGGTGGCTTTTGTGATAAACAAATGACGCCATAACTTAAGCATTTATAGGGAAAATCCCTTTTATAAAAGTCTCTCCATGTTGCACCAAAGCCATTGATACCTTCATTTCAACATATAAGCTTACAGTGTCCAAGAAATAGGGCATCAGACACACACACACAGATACACACACAAACCAAGTACAGTAACCCTCGCTGCACATGCACACCGAGACTGTTAATAATATTCTCCCAGAAGTTAAGATGTGAACATACAACATAACATACACTAACTGCAAAGTATGGAGGTGGTCATTCAGAATAGCATAGTTACAGTACATGTACAGTGGAACCCCTCTAGTCTTGACCTTGAAATGGGGACACCTACACTGCAAAAAGAGGTGGTTGTTTTGACCAGTGTGTGTGGTTACCTCAGTTGCATTGCATTTTACTACAGAAGTATAGTACAGTGGGGTTGTGTACGTGACTCCTATGAGATAAGGTATTATCTCAAGGGGCATCATTGCAGTGGCGGATCTAGGAATTTGGAAAGGGGCGCGCGGAAAAGTTTGTTTGGCCACGCCTTCATTTTGTGCGGCCACACCTATTGTGACCACCTATGGCCTATTCAATCCACTTACGACCAGGCGCATCAGTAGCGGTTCTGGGACTCGGAGGGGGGGGGGGAGCTTAGGGAGCTTGAGCCCCCTCCCTTCCCCCCCCTCTGAAGCTCTTCTATATAGGGCAAAATGCAAGCGCTACAGCAGACTACCACGCTGCCCACGCCTACGACGCACGTGTAACAATAAGGGGTGTGGTCCTTATGCGCAAGCCCCTGACGACTTACTAGAAACGCCCCTGCGCATGGTATGATTATGAAAGGACTGCACTTCGATCTTTGTGCGTGGCGCTGAGACTCGCGCGCCGCGCTATACAGAGTACTTAGCTCCAATGAGTGAGTATTAATGGATCTTCTTGGATATGATGGCAAAGGGGGGGTTCCATGGAACCCATGGAACCATGGCTAAATCCGCCACTGCATTGTAACTTGAGAGGATTGTACCTTATACCTCAGTTGCAACAAAACAACCTCCCAAGAGATATGTGTATGGGATGCTTTCCTGTATCTCAAGTTATAATGATGCCCCTTAAGATAATACCTTAGAGGAAGTCACGTACACAACCCCACTGTACTATACTTCTGTTGTGAAATGTAATGGAGGAAAAGCTTGCACATACAAATAATTATATAATATTATTATGCTCTACATACCAAGATACGTTATAGTCATGTAATGCAACTGAGGTAACCACACACACTGGTCAAAATAAATACCTCTTTTTGCAGTGTAAATAGACAGAACAATTTCTTTTGTCCCAAGGTTGTCAAGAAATACTCAGACCTCAGAGACCCTGCAGACAATAAATGAACTGCCTCAGGTGGGATGAAGTGATGGGGTCACTCCACATGGTCTTCTGCCATTTGCCATTTCAATTCAGAACCTATGATACTCACTGAGTGGGTGTATTTTAACACATGGACTTTTATAATATCCCAGCCCCAGGTCCAGGCCAGCCTACTGTGACAGTGTGTCCACAACATCCACCTCGATCTCCCTCTCCTAGAGTGTTCCTGATGGCTCAATGGTGACCAGCTATGAGGTGATGTGGCAGAGAGATACCTCAGGAGAATGTCCTGATAAGGATGAGGGCAGTAGGACTATCAACACCAATTCCATTAGCACTACCTATTCTACATCAGGACGAGAGGAAGACAGTCTCTACAGGATCACTGTGACTGCAGTCAATTCATTTGCTAGTATAATAGTCAGTGACACTGTCACTGCAATGACTGAGGAGGCAGGTGAGAGGTAGCCATTACTAATGTTAGTCATGTCCTATTAAATCTGTACATGTAGAGCATGAAATTGACATTGTTTCTGTGAGATTTAATAATAACCTTTTCAGTACAGTATGTACATGCATGTGTATACATTTCCTCTGAGACTGATGTATGTATATATATATATATATATATATATATATATATATATTTATTACCTAGCCATATTGCCCAGCAATGTATAATTTCCTATTCCGCGTTGGGCAATATTTTCCCATATTGCCCAGTTATATTGCCCAGTCAGTTTTAGCCAATTAAATTTCGGAGACGCGTATTGTTAGCAACGAGTGAACGGTAAAATGGCGGAGTTTTAACACCAGGTTGAAGACGAGCTAGGTAATAAACAGCTTATTACGTGGTTTATCGGGCAATATGGCGAGTTATTGCACTCGTGTGTGAGTATTACCCTCGCCTTCGGCTCGGGCAATACCTCACACACGAGTGCAATAACTCGCCATATTGCCCGATAAACCACGCAATAAGATATATTTAATATATACCAGGCGGTGGCACCTCATTACGTATATGCTGGTGGCACTCAATTTTTTGTGGTGTAGGTTGTACACTAAGCTCAACCAAAGAAAATAAGGCTAATAATGCTTAATGAAACTGTGCTACATACATGTTCAGAAAGTGTTCAGATCACCATAATGAATGGTGCTCAAAGTTCAAAGTTCATAGCACAGCCCTTATAGGATGGCATAAATATATATGCACAATAGATAAATATACAAGAAAAATTCAGATTAGTTACAATATTGTGAATTGAGGATCGTAGAGGCCAGGTTGAATAGTTCACTCCCACACTCTTCCACGATAGAAGGCAGCTGGGACACTGTAGTATCCTTAAGTATTGTAATTGTCATGCGTATTCCGGTCACAACACTGTCATAGTGCGTCATTGTGTCACGTGATTTTATTCAGAGTATACGTATATTGTGTGTGCAATGACAAATTCAGTTGTTGTTAACCCTCGGTGCGCATGCGCAGGAGGGTTACGGTAGTTGGGTCTGTGTGTGTGTGTCTGTCTGTCTGTCTGTCTGTCTGTTAAAAGTCACATCTCACTTCTGGAGCGTCTGTTCGTCCTGAAAATACTGTCGTGTACTCAGCGGGCAACGGAGGTCAAAAAATTTGTGGGATTTTCTTTGAAACCGCTCCGTTCAAGAGTTATGGCGTGAAAGGCAAGCGAAAGAGCCAATTGCTAATTAGATCTAGCCTACTCTGGCTTACCCGCGATCAGGTATTCCTGTTCGATGTACAGCAAAGCACCAGCAGTTACTGCATGAGGGAGTACAAGCATGCGTACTGTTCCGGTCAAAGCTATAGCGCTTCCAGCAGTGTACAGAGCCAAACCTTGAGTTTCAATCGCACGTGCCTTTCCAACATTCGCGCACGCGCGTTATATGGATTCGCGCACGCGCGGACGCCGAGGGTTCTGCACTTTAGTGCATTCATTGTTACAGTAGTTGTTCTTCTTCCGTGTCGATAGTCCATTAGGTTACAAGTTGCGCAACTCACTGGTAGCGACTTAACAATTGGCGACGAGGACTACCGACTCTACGCGTCATGTCAGGCAGCTACCACGGTCAACTGCCACAGTTCAGTGGCACCCCGTCCGACTGGGATGTATTCGCGGAGCAGTTGACGTTTTATTTCGTCGCGAACGGTATTGACAGCGCCGACAAGAAACGTGCTATTCTTCTCAGTGCGTGCGGGACTACTACATACAAACTCCTGAAAGCACTCGTGGCACCCTTTTGATGAACTCGTGAAGTTGGCTCAGGAACATTATAACCCACAGCCGTCGGTTATAATGCGCCGGTTTCGTTTCAACACGTGTGTTCGCCAGGAAGGGGAATCGGTCAACCATTTCGTCACTCGCCTTCGTGACTTAGCCTCGTGCTGCGACTACGGCGATGCAGCGAAGGAACTCATCCGAGATCGTTTGGTCTGCGGAGACAGAGATGATCAACTTCAGCGTACCCTACTTGCCGTGGCGAAGCTTACCTTCGAAAAAGCTTATGAGCTAGCCGTTCTTCACGAAGCAGCCGTACAGAACTCTCGTCTCCTCGGTGGCCCGTCCACGACTCTCACACCCGTACATTTCGCCGATCCTGATCATCCTCCTGCGTCACATCGCACTACAGGCCCATCGAACGACCGCGCCAATGACAAGGAGTGCTACCGCTGCGGAGGGAAACACCTCGCAACGACTTGTAGATTCAAGGACTCAGTCTGCAACTTCTGTCGGAAGAGGAGACACCTCCAACGAGTTTGTCAGACCCGGTTACGACAAGGCCCCCAGTCCCTACAGGGGAAGTTCAAGCAAAAGAGCAAGCCGCAACCACGCCGTACACACAGGATGGAAGAAGGGAACGCGCCACCCCTGTCTACTTCTACAGCTACCCCTGGCACTGGCCCACATAATGCGCCCACAGAACCGCCTCCGATTGAATACAATCTCTATGTAGTGGGCAGAGACAAGAAGGTGGAACCCTACACGACCACAATAACTCTTAATGGGGCCACGCTACAGATGGAGATAGATACGGGCTCCGCCCTGACACTTATTAATGAAACCACCTACTCTACACTGTGGCCTAAGGGTAACTCCCCTCGCTTGGAGCCTACACCTGTGAGATTGCGGACTTACAGTGGTGAGGAACTCAGGGTGGTGGGGAGGGCTGTGGTAAGGGTGAGGTGTGGGGAGCAGGTGGAGGACTTGGGGTTGGTGGTGGTTGGTGGTGGTGGTCCAAGTTTGCTGGGTCAGGATTGGTTGGGTAGGTTGAGGTTGGATTGGCAGGGAATTCGCAAGTTGTACAAGACACCATCGACGGTCGAATTGTTGCTCGAAAAGTACAGAGACCTATTTCGAGAGGAACTAGGCATTATCAAGGGAGTAACCGCCAAACTCCATGTGAATGCAGATGCAAAGCCATGTTTCCACCGACCTCGCTCAATTCCGTATGCTCTCAGATCGAGGGTGGACGAAGCGTTAGAGAAACTGGTAGGTGATGGCATACTGGAGGCAGTGCAGTTTTCAGAATGGGCAGCCCCAGTTGTTCCTGTAGTGAAGAGAGACGGCACAATTCGACTTTGCGGAGATTACAAGTTGACAGTTAACCAAGCCGCACTCGTGGATACATACCCACTCCCCCTGGCCCAAGATATCTTTGCCTCACTAGCCAATGGCAAGTCGTTCACAAAGCTTGACCTGGCACACGCATATCAGCAGTTGCCGCTCGATGTGGAATCACGACCATATACAACCATCAACACACATAGGGGACTCTTCCATTACACTCGACTGCCCTTTGGAGTGGCAGCCGCACCTGCGATTTTTCAGCATACAATGGAGTCGCTCCTGGGGGATCTTCCCCATGTCTGCATCTACTTAGACGACATTCTCATGACTGGTGAGTCTGATGCTGTCCACTTGCATAACTTGGCAGCAGTTCTGGAGCGTCTAGAGTCTGTGGGAGTCCGCCTGAAACGAGAGAAATGCTCGTTCATGATTCCGGAAGTCGAATACCTAGGCCATCGTATATCTGCTCAAGGCATTCAACCTGTCAGTGAGAAGGTTCGTGCTGTGAGAGATGCACCGACACCCAAGGACGTTTCCCAGTTACGCTCTTTCCTGGGGATGGTCACTTATTACGGAAAGTTCCACCCGAATATGGCTACCCTGATGCGGTCACTCTATGACTTACTCCAATCAACAAGGAACTGGAGCTGGGGGGACACTCAAGAACAGGCTTTCCGTAAGGCCAAGGACTTACTGTCGTCGGCACCACTCCTCACACACTATGACCCGTCAAAACCCCTTCTACTCTCATGTGATGCCTCTCCGTATGGGGTTGGGGCGGTATTGTCACATCAACTGGACAACAGTACAGAGCGACCGATCGCTTATGCGTCCCGAACTCTTACGGCCGCCAAACATAACTATGCCCAGTTAGACAAGGAGGCACTGAGTATTGTCTTTGGGGTAAAATATTTCCACCGGTACCTCTATGGTCGCCAGTTCACTATTATCTCTGACCACAAGCCATTGAAGTACATACTAGGTGAGACCAGGGGCATCCCTCCATTGGCTTCAGCTCGTGTCCAGCGTTGGGCTCTGACACTGAGTGCTTACAGTTATACCATCTGTTATAAACCAGGAGCCGATAATGCAAATGCTGATGGCCTTAGCCGCTTACCTGTCCCTAACCACATCAAGGAGGTACCCTTGCCTGGGGATGTACTTCTTCTATTCCGTACCCTGGATGATTCGCCAGTCAAAGCCGTACAAATCCGACAGTGGACTGACATTGACACTGTTCTTTCTCGCGTGAGGAGGAACCTTCTCAGTGGTTGGGTTAACACTACTGAGCCTGCACTACAACCGTACCAGTCTCGTTCTACTGAGCTCAGTGTGCAGGACGGCTGTATTCTATGGGGGAGCCGTGTTGTCATTCCTCAGGAAGGAAGGGGAGCCGTAATCTCTCTCCTCCACGAAGGGCACCCCAGAGTTACCAGGATGAAACGGTTGGCAAGAGGTTACGTATGGTGGCCAGGGATTGACAAAGACTTGGAGTTCGCAGTGGAGACATGTGCTGAGTGCCAGAAGAATCAAAAGTCACCGACTCGAGCACCCATGCATCCATGGGAATGGCCCGACAGACCATGGGCGAGACTACATATTGACTATGCGGGACCAATTCAAAACAGGATGGTTCTAGTCATGCACATTCCAAGTGGATCGAGGCCCATGTCGTGGACTCCACTACTTCTCAAGCCACAATTGAAAAACTTCGGCTCGTCTTCTCCACTCACCGTCTCCCTGAGACTATAGTTTCTGATAATGGGACAGTCTTTACAAGTGATGAGTTTGCTGCATTTGTCCGACAGAATGGTATTAAGCATCTTACAAGTGCACCATATCATCCGGCCTCAAAAAGGCTAGCGGAGAGAGTGATACAGACACTAAAAAATGCACTCAAGAAGAATCCAGGTGGAGTCAGTCTCCCAACTCAGATATATCGTTTTCTTTTCCAATATCGACTCACCCCTCACTCCACTACAGGTATTGCCCCCGCTGAATTACTCTTGGGCCGGAGACCATGTTCTCACCTCGACTTCTTATTCCCTGACATAACTGATCGGATCAGGAGAAAGCAATTTGAACAGAAAGCAAACCACGATCGTCAAAGTCAGGAACGACGGCTGGGTGTGGGTCAAGCTGGGTGGGTCAGGAACTTGCCTGCTTGTTCGTCATGGCTGCCAGGAACTATATCTCAGGTTCTTACTCAACAGAGATTTCGGGTAACCCTCACGGATGGCCGCGTGTTTGACAGACACATTGACCATGTGCACCTCCGAACTCCTGTTCCTGAGACAAGCAGTTCAGACACGTCTATGGGCCCGGTGGTTCCTCTACCGGATATGACTGAAGATGACCAAATCAATGAACCTCAAGGGAATCCACAAACCTCCGACCCAACTGTACCTCTTGTTGATCGACCACCTCCTACGTACCCCAGACGTTCCACGAGAGCAAGTCGACCTCCTGAAAGACTCATGTGACATTGTGAACTCATATTTGAACTTAGAGGGAAGGAGTTGTAGTATCCTTAAGTATTGTAATTGTCATGCGTATTCCGGTCACAACACTGTCATAGTGCGTCATTGTGCCACGTGATTTTATTCAGAGTATATATGTTTGTGTGCATTGACAAATTCAGTTGTTGTTGTTACAGTAGTTGTTGTTCTTCCGTGTCGATAGTCCGTTAGGTTACAAGTTGCGCAACTCACTGGTAGCGACTTAACAGACACATCAAAGTTTAGGTGTGAAAGACAGAAATATGTTAGGTCAGGGAGAACTTGAGTGGGAGAGTATTGACATTTCTGCTCACTGAGACTTGAAGATACACTGAGAAAGTCTGTTGCCCGATGACTGTGATCAAGGGCAGAGTCCCAGGCACGACTCCAGGACAGAGTGACATCATCACTGCTGACACTATGCTGCAGAGAGGTAAGAGCATTAACATGTTAACATATCATGTTAACATGTCAGCATTAACATCCCTTGACAACTTCTAGTTGTCAAGGAATTCCTTGAAGACATCTATACAACCAGAACAACTGGGAAGATAGACTGAAATAATGTAAAGAGTATATTGAGACAGTGAAAACTTGATGCCAATTATTCTGCTTTTAGCTACAGAGGTAATAGAGAACACAAAACCAGAATGCCATCCCAAAGCAACACCACCATGTCCTCTGATCAAACATGGTACAGAGTGCACAGTATCCTCCTCCTTAGGTGCAGACACTGCAACAAACTTAGAATTGTTGCTGAGTTGGTGAGTCACATTCAAGTTGTATTCATGAGGCCAGTGCTTGGAGGTGGCCAGAAAATCCAAACTCTGATGGTTTAGGATATGCTGTACACAATGCCAGCTCGAAATTAGGCCATGAGAATTGAAACAACGGAACCTAAGTGATGTGGAATAATCAGAATGAGGCAAATCAGACGTAGAAAGATTCAGGTGAGATATGCTTAGAATTATGTGGAGAGGAACTATGTGCATGGAGATTGTGTGCAGAGGAACTACATGTATATGTGAGGAGATGGAGCTGAGAAGTACCAGCCAGTAACAGAAGAGGTATGTGCAAACTGAACTAGATGTAAATGGTAGACCAGTATCTTAGTTTCCCTATATACTACAGAGTGGAATTACATCATGTACATCATTAACGCTTTACCATATATGATGCAGAGATGGTGAGTTCACTCCCACATGCTGTCTCTAGACACAAACTGCATTTATATATGGCGGAGGCGGAGTTCTAATATAAAACATCATACACCAAGGGTTTGCACTTTAGTGCTTTCATTGTGTCATGTGAGAGAGAATAACAGGTGTATACATTAGTGCTTTCAGCTCATGTCACATTATGAACTCTATATGGAATGTACATGTAGGCATGCCTCCAGTATATGTACTGCATGTAATATGAACAGCACTAAAGTGCAAACCCTTTGTGCCAAACCCTCCAGCTAAACTGAGATGATGCGCATGCGTATAACGCTTTACATTAAAACTTCACCTCTCGGGTATAATGAAGTACACAGAAAATAGGAGTTACTGGAAGAGAAGACTGATGTATGTACATGTATGAAGATTTTGAACTCTCTAAGCTGTTGGTATGTTTGAGCTGTATAGACTGTTGTATGATTGTCTCTTTGCTCTTACCTTTTCTCTCTCTCTCACTCTGTGGTAGTCTATCAAGTTATTACTCATGTACCTCCAGCTCTGTCTGCTTCTCCCACTCCAATTAGTACAGGAATTACCACCTCCAGCATCACTGTCCAGTGGGGGGGGCAGTGGACTGCATCCACCACAATGGAGACATAACAGGCTACTCAGTGAGTTATGAGGTAAACGGAACTGCTGAGGGAGACAGGAAAGTTAAGATGGCTACTGGAGACTCCAGTGGAGGAATGTACACCATCTCTGGATTATCTGCAGCTACTGAATATACAGTTGAAGTGGCAGCAGTGAACAATGCTGGTGTTGGAGTATACAGTGGTCCTATTGCTGTACCGATTCTTGGTGAGGATTCCAACACATGTTCATGTGTTTATATTATGAGTTACATGCAATAGCATGGAGCAGGGAGGCCAACATTTATTGGGTTGAGAGGTTGCTTATTATGGCCCAGCTGCCTACACTACACAGAGGTACTGATATCAACTAGGAATGTACTCATGCCAGCCATGGTCTAGTTCAGTCCCATGTTTCCAATCAGTGAAGCCTCCCTCCTTACCCCCACCACCTCCACCATAATGGGCACAATGCAATCTCCTATACAGTGACCAGGTTTCTGATTGCTGAGTTTCAGAGACATTCTGATCCTGCCTTGTGCTAATTAGTCCCTACTAATGAAAGCTGTCTTATTGTTTCTTATGCTCTCCACTCCACAGGTGGAGTGGTATTGTCAAGTAATATCACAACATCCCCTACATCTCTGATCATCTCATGGTCACTGGTAGGGGGTGTGACAGCTACTAGTGACTATACCATCTCCTACTCCAACACTAACAACACTCACCGTTTCACTAGGACCAATAGTACCTCTACTGCTAGGACTGCAACAATGTATGAACTGACTGGCCTCCAGGAGGGTACTCAGTACTCCATCACTGTGACTGTAATGTTGAGTAATGGGGGACTGGATCAGACACCACCACAGCCACCACAATGGCCGCTGGTTAGTATACTTCATAGAGTTATCTGTGTCTTCTCTCTGCTCTATTCTGAACCTCTCACACACAGCTCCATCTGCTGCTCCTACTTCTGTGAGAGAGTCTGGGGTGACCTCCTCCAGCATCACTATCCAGTGGGGAGAAGTGGACTGCATCCACCACAATGGAGACATAACAGGCTACTCAGTGTGGTATGGGGTACAGGGGAGTGGGAGTACACAGACTAGGGATGTGTCAGGAGGTGATATCAGACATACCACCATATCTCTGATCTAAATCCATCCACTACCTACTCCATTCAAGTGGCATCAGTGAACTGTGCTGGTATTGGAGTATACAGTGACCCTCCAGTTATTATTGAGACTCTTCCAAGTAAGTATACAAGTGTATTTGTAGATGTTCTTGAGAAGTGTTCAGTGTATGTAGCCTGTTCTCACCTGATTTGGCTGTCATTAAAGCCCTCATATGACATGTAATTTGACATGCTCACATAATATTCCTTTCATTCTGTACTATACCAGGTGTATATCTTACTCTGAGAGGTGACTACATCCCTAACCATGGCTATGTGGTGATCAGTGATATTGGCTCCACTGATGACACTGCTATCATCTGTAATACTAACCATTTCACTTCCCGTCCTGGTGGGCGAGTCCATTCTGGAGGAGACTGGTTTCCACCAGATGGGAGTAGAGTTGGTGATCGACGTAGTGATGATGTTCCAGGATTTGATAGAGATAGATATCCTATGGTAGTACGACTACATAGGAACACTGCTAGTGATCCTCCATCTGAAGGGATATATTACTGTGTGGTAGAGGATGATACATTCATAAATCAGACAGTCTATGTGGGACTGTACAACAGTGGAGGAGGAGGTATGATGTAAATTCCTGACTGGTAGAAAGTAATCTGCTACCTGTGCTAGCTAGCCCAACACCCCATTCCATGTAACTACATTGAAAAACATGCACACTAGCCAAGAGGTATTAGAAGGGAAACACAGAACCCTAACCTCAACAAACCAAACAATAACTCCACACAAGACATACAACATACAACATACATAGACTGGAGCAGGACACTGGATGCCCAGCCTTGAACATACAACATACATAGACTGGAGCAGGACACTGGATGCTCAGCCTTGAGAACTGCAGCAGTGGGTGAAAGATCTTTATGGCCATGTACTTTGTAATTCATTTTCTTCAGGAGACATCACAATACCCGGTAATATGACATTCACTTTGGACTCTGACATCAATGAAGCCAGTGCTCAGTTCACCCTCACCTGTAACTCCACTGGTGGACCTGCTACCACTGTCACTTGGACCAGAGACTCTGTCACTGTCACTGAAGGATATGAGACTGTGTTAAATGATCCTGTGACTGCACAGTACACCCACACCCTGACTGTGACTGGGAGACTGGGAGGAAACTATACACATGTACTGTGGCTAATAACAAATCATCTGAGGATTTGGCTAATTACACTGTTGAAGGTATACAAATAAAGTAACTACATAGCATGAAGGTGACTTTTGTTTCCCTCCAGTTGCCTCAGCTTCCACTAACCTGATGGCAGACTTGGCAGTCCAGGAAGGTCCCACTAGTATCCGAGTGTCTTGGAGCCCACCCACTCCACTGGGGGATACAACTGGGTGCAGTATCTACTATAGTGGTGGCAGCAGTGGCAGTGTGAATGTTAATGATGGCTTCACAGACAACTACCTACTGACTGGTCCTCAGAATGGAGAGAGCTACACTATATCCATTGTGGCCACATCCCAACACCTCCCTAGTGAGGGAGTTAGAGTGTGGATAGTGACAGTAAATTATTGCTTAACAAACAGGGTCTACCCACTGGTGGAAAGAAGTCGATTTCCCTAGCCATATCACTGGATAACAAGCTGAAGAATCGTTTTGCCAACATCTGTATGTGTCCCCCACCCCACAGCTGACAGACAGCACTGAACATGCTCTGAAGGTGACTCAGTTCAACTTCACAGCCTGGTCTGACCACAGAGTACCAGACTATGCCACGCCCATCCTGCCTTCCACAGGAGGATTGTGAAGGAGCACAAGTCTGGACCAATTGTAGTCCACTGCAGGTTACACACACACACACACTGTCTGCTCTCTCTCTCTCTCTCTCTCTCTCTCTCTCTCTCTCTCTCTCTCTCTCTCTCTCTCTCTCTCTCTCTCTCTCTCTCTCTCTCTCTCTCTCTCTCTCTCTCTCTCTCTCTCTCTCTCTCTCTCTCTCTCTCTCTCTCTCTCTCTCTCTCTCTCTCTCTCTCTCTCTCTCTCTCTCTCTCTCTCTCTCTCTCTCTCTCTCTCTCTCTCTCTCTCTCTCTCTCTCTACAGGATCAGTATGTGTTCATCCATGATGCCATCCTCGAGGCTGTCACCTGTGGTGACACTCAAATTGAGTCAAGTGATCTGAGGGCCAAACTCAACAAGATGCAGAAGAATCAGTCGGGCAAGACAGAGCTGGAACTCCAGTTTGCTGTTAGTCCACTCATCACTACCACCCTTACACTCCCTTCACACATTGCATGTATGTTAGGTCCTGGACCAAGTGAGCCCTAACCCCAGCGATGCCAAATGTGCTGCAGCTAGAAAATATCCCAAAAAGAATCACTCCATGGACTTTCTACCAGGTGAGACCACTCTCAAATGTTATTTTAGTCCATTAATGTGTTGTGAAGTTGACAAGTGGCAAGTTGTGCTGAAAGGAGAGACACCTGACTACATCAATGCCAGTGCTGCTCATGTAAGTCCCTATATTACAACATTGAGAGTGTGTGGAATTGTGACAATGGTAATTCATACCTTCATTACAGGGCTACAAGCAGCAGAGGGCCTTCATCATAGCCCAAAATCCCATGCAATCCATTGCTAGAGATTTCTGGAAGGTGGTCCATGACAGGAAGTGTGGAGTGATTGTCATGTTGTGTCAACTGACGGAGGCTAGGAAGGTGGAGAGACTAGCTGTGTTGGTGTGTGCAGATGTGATTGTGTGTCTCTCTCTACAGGAGGTGTGCTACCACAAGGGCGTCGGTAGGCAATTTGAAGTGTAGCGGCCGGGGTGGCGGGTAGGGAGGCGGGGCGCGAGAGCTCAGGTTTTGTAACAGTGGCAGAGGACCTAGGTAGGCACAGAAGGCACCATCGAGCGATAACAGAACGGTACTCTTTCCAAAATTTCTCTTAGCTCTAGGCTGATTTGGCTTGAGATTGCAGTAGAAACAAAGACCACTCTTCTGCATGCACAGCTGCGGGACTAATGTAAGGCAGTATGTACAAATACAACTAGTAAAACGAAAATGCATGTAGGTAATAAATCCCTAAAAACATTGAGTAGCTAGAATGAGAAAACGAATGGTTGGTTGACAGTAAAATTAGGCCGGGTCAATAATTGCCTCCGCTGTCAAATATGACACTAATTAAGGCTGATCGCCGCATGCGTGAACGCGTATATGAGGCTGGGCACATACGTACAGAGGTTTTCAGGTTGGTTGTCCAATTCCAAATTCACATATCACGCATGCGCACACCGACTGGCCTACGAACGAACCATGTAGAAGCCAATAGCTATATAGTGTGCCACGACGTTCATATTTGAAAGAGTCTCGGTCAAATATGAACGTAAAGAGTACTATTTGTAGCTACATGGCTCGTTCGTAGACCAGTTGGTGTGCGCATGCGTGATATTTAAACTCGGAATTGGACAACCAACCTGAAAACGGTAGTAAGGTGGATTCGCAATCGCGCATGTGTAAATAGCCATGCCCTAGCCAGCCCGTAATGGCCCCGTAACAAACCAAGGCACCGAGAGGCAAAAGTACATAGATGGGGTATCCCCCCCCCCCAGACCCCCCGCCAGGCCCCCCGCCAGGCCCCCCCGCCTTGGCTAGTTCCGTAAGCGCCCATAGATCCTCCTTGCCTATGCGCGCGTGGGGGCTTCCCTTACATCTGATCAAAAAGTGGAGGGGCCGTGGCCGCCCCAGCCGCTGCGGTTCCGACGCCCTTGCTACCATTACTAGCCCAGCGGTAGCACACAGACCTATGGAGAGTTCACAGTAGAGGTACTGGGGGAGGAGAATTTCCAAGGATTCTCTCAGGTCTTTTGGAGTATTGAATGCCAAGGTAAGTCCCTCTCATCCAGTACTGAGCAGTGAACTGGAGACTATGTCTTCCCTCCTAGAGTGGTAAGGCTCATCAGGTGAGTCAGTTCCACATCACTAATTGGGCCCCTGATGGCAGCTGTGCCAACCTCAAGACAGTGACTGATGTGATTGAGGAGGTTGGAAAGGTGCAGAGGAGGACTGGGAGCAATCCTATTTTAGTTCACTGCAGGTACTGCCACACTCTGTACCAGTTGTGCTGTGTGTCTGGTAGAGAATATTCACTGTGTGTGTTTCCTGCAGTGACACTGCACTGCAAAAACAAGATGGTTATTTTAACACAAAGTGTTTTACCTCAGTTGCATGTGTAGTCACTCATTCATGTAATTGACAATTTAATGGCTGGTGAACAAACATTGAGAGGAGAGCCAACAAGGCACATAGCTAGCATACGCCCTATATAGTTATTTCAATCCAAGGGTATCATGTTAGAGTCTATGGAAAACATGTGATGTCCAATTATATAATCACTCAGCTAGTAAATTATGGTGATGAAAATTTACAGGTTGAATGATTTCATGTGCTGTTGCTACATTCCAAGTTGAATGTCAGCCATTGTACACAGCATTCTCTCTGAAGATACAAGACTGACAAAACATACAACTGAGATAACTATACATCTTTGTTCAACAGCCATTTACATGAATGAGTGACTACACATGCAACTGAGTTAAAACATTTTGTGTTAAAATAACCATCATGTTTTTACAGTGTGTCGGTCTGGCATGTTCTGTGCCATAGCCACCACCATTGAGAGGTGTAAGACAGAGGGAGTGGTGGATGTGTTCCAGGTGGTGAAGGCTCTCAGGGTACAGAAACCAGGAGCTGTACGTACTGTGGTGAGTGGGCCATACTGACTATCAATGCATGCATGATGTAATCTGTATATATATATATATATATATATATATATTTTTTTTTTTAATTTTTTTTATCTGGAGCAAAAACTATATTATGCAATACAAGAAAATAGAGAACTATACATATCTAAAATAAACGAACTATCTGTATATATATATATACACACAGCTGCAGTAACAGACTATCTTTGAGGCTGTTCTGGTGTACCTTGATTCCTTTGCTCTCTACTCAAACTTTTAAAAGAAATGATTCTGACCAGATGTTAATTTTCTCTTAGCTTTTGTATACCTGTTACATGATAACAATGACTCTGGAATATTGTTTGGTTTACTAGCAGCTTTTTGTAAGATGCTACACATGTACGTGTGCTTTTATTTCTGTGTGATGGTTGCTACAGTAATTGTGTAAAACTATGCATTTGATCACGTTCAGCGCGGGAGATGCGGACGCAAAGCTAATATTAATTAATGTCGTTTAACTCTTTACATTTTCTCAACTTTGCAAGAATTGCTGTTCTGCTACAAGAGTTATTGCCAGCGAGAAGTTGATAAAGATGAACATTGTTGAGTGCAGGAGAGGTAAGAAAGTTATCAACTGGACGTATGACGGTATGTATCGGCGCTACCTATACAGACCTATATACCCACATTTTTGCGTCGCGTACGTAGCTGTAGATCTACGCCCTCCGCATCATTGCAGGCAGAGGTACAACAGTACTGCTGTGTCTCCTCTGGTCTCTGGTGGAGGTCCAGTCACAGACTAAATATCCTCACATCTCATTCAGGGGAAACAATCTATCCAACCATTCCTATGTGGACTTCGATGATGTGGGGGAGAACCGACATGGCAGTGATACTGATACTGTACAGTGTCACACTGACCTGAGTACATGTTGCGCTACTGAGCAGCTATCCGTTACTATAATTATGTAGAATTTTTTGTTGGTGGATGTCTTTAGTATCGAGTCGAGTTTAGTATACTATTGTGAGTTGCTAGGTCATGTATGGCTATATATTAAGCAGTTATTGAACTGTGGAGCCGTAGCCATCGCATATGAACTGGTCCAGTTTTGTGCGCGCGCGCGCACAAGCTCCTTGGGGCACGCCCTCAAGGACAATTTTGGATTTTGGACCTCCTGAGATCTTTTCTGAAGCTATTCGTAGTCATCGCGATCTCAGCAGTAGCTGCCTGAGCTATAAGCTGAAAGGAAGACTGGCGGACGGATGGGGGAGATCTCAGTACGCTGCAGCTGTAGGCAGGGGCGACTACGTACTGTAAGCTGCGATCGAAAGGGGGCGTGACGTGTCGTTAGTGCGCATGCGTGCCGAGCGTTGTGGCCGTGGTCCGGTTTTACCGGTGGCTACGGCCATGAACTGCGCTCTCGAGAAAATATAACAGGCTTTGAATGCCCCGAGGCTAAGTAGGTGGAGCTGTTGAAGAGAGACTCGCATACTGTGAAGTCCGGAGGTGCACGGGCGGACGCGCGGAAATATTTTCGGGTCCCCTCAATAAATTGCCGTGTGTGAAGTTCTATGGTCTACCGTGGTCATGGTCAGCTAAGTTACTTTAATGTCTCATTATTTCTGGTAACTCATAACAAAAAGGCAACATGGACGGGATTAGAACCCACGACACTCGCTTACTAGGCGACGCTCTTACTGAGGTATGTAGCCTCGTTCCCAGGCCGATTCCATTGTTTTTGGTACGTAGCTCAGGTGGCTGCTCGCATACAAATCAAAACAAGGATCTCAATCTGATTAGCAGTATACTTTCCGTCAGTTACACTCACTATAGCGTTGTAGTTCTAACGAAATTTTTTTACTTAGGACAAGTGAACAAAACAGAACAAGATACATTACAACGAAACAAAAGAAGGCATACAAAGGACAAGTAAACGAAACAAAACAGAACAGAACAATACAGCAAAACAAAACATAAACAGTCAAATGACCCCATCGAAATGGTTTATTACTTTTACGCAGTCTTGATTGGACCTTAATTATTAATTAAAGAGTGACTGTGGGAGTGGCTGGCATGCTCCCTACACTGTATATCTGCCCACTTCACATAGCTAACATTGTATTAATGATGTAGGTACTGCAATGAAGTCCATATCTCTACTGCTGCTGTGTCTCCTCTGGTCTCTGGTGGAGGTCCAGTCTCAGACTGAATATCCTTACATCTCCTTCATGGGAAACCCTCTACCCAACCATTCCTATGTGGACTTTGATGAAGTGGGGCGGGATCAAGATACTACTGTACAGTGTCACACTGACCTGAGTACATGTTGCCTTACTAAACAGCTATCACCCCGTGGAGACTGTTTTTTTCCTAGTGGCACAAGGCTGCCATTCTTTAATGAATCAGGTGATATTAAAGAGAGTCTCCAACCTCAAGTAGTTCGCATACGTCGTAGGAACAGTGCTATTGGACCATCTAGTATATATCGATGTTTTATTGGAACTAATGCTGTCCATGATAATAATAATCCATCAGTTGGAGAGACTGTCTATGTGGGACTATATCACAATGGAGGAGGTATATAGTGGTGTGAGACATAGTCCAGTAATCGTCCATTATGATTTCTCTTTCAGGAAACATCACAATATCTGATGGTATGACATTCACTGTGGACTCTGACCTCAATGGAGCCAGTCCTCAGTTAACCCTCACCTGTATCTCCACTGGTGGACCTGCTACCACTGTCACTTGGACCAGAGACTCTGTCACTGTCACTGAAGGAAATGAGACTGTGTTAGATAATCGTATGACTTCACAGTACACCCACACTCTGAGTGTGACTGGGAGACTGGGAGGACTCTACACATGTACTGTGGCTAATAATAAACCATCTGAGGATTCAGCTACTTACACTGTACAAGGTATGCACATAGGTCGTAAACAGTTGCCTAATTACACTGTTGAAGGAAATACATGCACAACATCATGACTTCCTTTCCCTGCAGTTGCCTCAGCTCCCACTAACCTGATGGCAGTCCAGGAAGGTCCCACTAGTATCCGAGTATCTTGGAGCCCACCCACTCCACTGGGGGATACAACTGGGTACAGGATCTACTATAGTGGTGGCAGCAGTGGCAGTGTGAATGTTAGCAATGGCTCCACAGACAACTACCTACTGACTGGTCTTCAGAATGGAGATATCTATACCATATCTATTGTGACTCTCCCCACAACCTCATCTCAACTCCTCCCCAGTGATACCGTTAAAGTGATGAACATTCATCTAGGTATAATTACTTGTCGTCACATGTACTATATACCAGTCACCAGCAGTTCTAATCCAGGGTTCATAGTTACATGAGATATTAAAGAACCACAGCACCCCTAGGCTGCCAACAGCCTGTTAGGCCTATAATTGTCAATAAATGTAGACATGCCTAACTGAAGTTGGAGACTTTATAATAAATGCACGTCATCATCCCTTGCCTTACTGCATAGATGCAGCCTTACATACATTGGGGATTGTATCAGGTATGGATATAGACTCTATTTCTCATTATTCTCAGTTCTTGAAGTGATATACATAAAGCCAGTGAATGCCACAGCTCTCAAATTGAAGTGGGCTGGACACTCACTGTTTCCAACTGAAGTGCACTACCAGAGTTTTTTCAATGAAACTGGTGTTCTGATGACTCAGCATGTGTCTCTTGTTCCTATAAATGTGACATCATTAGAAATTAATGTGGATGACAGTATACCAGGATATGTGCATACCTTTTCCCTTCAGTTTGTGGAGTTACTAGTCAATACCCCAATCACTACCACCTCTTTTACTTTTGGTAAGTCAATAGCTATACATGTAAATTATGACTTACATAGTGCCTTATTCTGCAGATAAGAAGCATTTCCAGATACAGTTTGGACCTGTAGACTATTGTCTCAACTGGGGGGTAAGTTACATCATAGCTATATACATGACACCATGCATGTTATTTACAGAGGATAGTAACAACATTTTGAATCTCAAAAACCATGGAAACAGGCTAGAGTATATGCAGGGCAGGGATGATGACATAGTAACATGTGTAACCCAATAACAGGATATGGAGTTACCTAAGTTAACTGTGTGTTTTGTTAGTATCCCTACACCTCAACACATATGTTTTATTGCTAACCACCTGTAGCTAGATGTGTGTGTGTGTGTGTGTGTGTGTGTGTGTGTGTGTGTGTGTGTGTGTGTGTGTGTGTGTGTGTGTTGGTGTATGTGTTAGTTCCATCCCTATGTTAAGGGCGTTTCTTTTTGCAGCTGGAGACCAAGGAACGCATTAAACTTCAGTTGCACTCTCATATAACTCGTATCATTCGTGAGCGTTGTACTAACTGCACTGAGTTCTCTGAAATATTTCTAAGACAAGGACTGTTTGTTTGTCATGGCAACCCCACCACAGTCACATATCGTTCCACACTTATTAACCCTTTTCCCACTGATGTCGCACACTCTTCCTACATGTTGAGCATTATTCAGAACTGGGTCCTCACTGCACCTTCTCTGACACTTGATTGGTTATTAATGAGGGTCAACCCCAATTGCCCGACTGGTATAGCCAGTCCAGATGTTGCTGAGTGTGTTAGTGGAGATACATTCCTATCTGACTCGGTACTGAATGAGAGGATTGGAAACATCCTCAATGTGTGTGCAATCAGGGAACTTGGAGCTGATATCTGCAATCTTTGAAAGTGATTTGCTACAGAATATGTGAACTGATTGTAATTATAACTTGTAATGTATACATAGCTGAAAACCCTGTAAGCCTCTACTGTTATTAGTCTAGCCATAGTTTAATAATGTGTATTGCTATAATAGCAGAAGTGAACATGCATACAATTGTGAACGTACAATCAAATGTGGAAGGATGTAGCCTCAATATCAGACTGCTTGTGGCACTCAATATGCAATTTATTCGTGGTGTATAGTCAAGCTCAACCAAAGAACAGTTTGGTAAGGCTAACTTGTGCTGAATATTGAACTGTGCTACATTAGCAGGGGCGGATCCAGGTATTGTAAAAGGGGGGTGGCGAGCATGCGCGCGCGCGCACGTGTAATCGTAGGTACGAGGTAGAGTAATGATTTGTGTAGGCCTACAGGGTACCGTTAGAGCTGAGTATAAAATAGCCCGGGGTGGGGAACGTGCACTGACACTCGCTACAAGAGTTATTAATGCTGTACCCATTATGGAGAATTTCACATCATTTCTGAATACACCTGACTGGTGGAACCCACCCTCCAGTCCCTCCCCCAGGGAAGCCTACCATTGATATGGACTCCATAAAGGTCACCTCTAACTCCATCTCCCTCTCCTGGAGTGTTGGTGAACATGGGACATATTCTGATGTGTTGTGGCGAGAAGCTTGTGTCACTACTAAGGCTGATGATAATCCTGTGAGGGTAGATGCACCTGACAACACCTACACCGTAGGAGGACTGAAGAGTAACACTCCATACACTATCACAGTCACAGTGGTCAATCCAGCTGGTAGTATGATCAGTCCCGCCATCACACGTAGTACTGAAAAGGGTAACTAAGTACACTGTAACCTACCTACATATGGTATGACTACCACCTCAGTAGAGTCCATCCATCCTGTACTGGTAGTCACTGGGATGGTCATGTAGTCATGATGTATTCCCCCTCAGACTCAGATACTGAAGGATGGAGTGGTGGTGATGGTGCAGGGGGTGCAGTAGGTGGAATCTTTGCAGTCACAGTAAGTATTCCCCAGGAGAAAAGGACAGAGTACACTACTCCATTGCAGAAGATAAGGTGTCCTGAGTACCTGCAGTTTTATGACTGCCAGCTCATCTGCTCATACAACCATCCCTCTGCTATACAGCTCCTGCTATACTGGAGTTCCCTGAGGATACCTATGTCCAGGAGGGAGAGGGGGCAGTGTTCCAAGTGGAGGTGACAGGTACCCCTCAGCTGAAGTTGACATGGTATCACAATGGAGAGGAGGTGATGGCTGACTACTCTAAGGAGCTGACAGAAAATGGCTCCATCACCATGCCCTCTGCTGAGCTCAAACACAGTGGAGTCTACCAGCTGGTGGCAGTCAACCTATCTGGCAGGGTAGAGAGGGAGGTAAAGCTGTCTGTGGAGTCAGAGAGTGTGGAAGTAGACAATGATCCTGCCTATGATACAGTGCCCATGGCTGATGCTATTCCAGTAACCATGTATGGAGATTATGTTGAACAAAGACATGCCAGGAATAACAAACCCTTCT
>OZ019953.1:3128788-3199354 GCA_963970385.1 Theonella swinhoei
ACTAGCCTCTAGAAATCCACCACAGTCTTTGGCAGTGGATCTGAACAATGGCAAACCAAAATGGCCTTAACACACACATGTAGGGTAAGATGTGTGTGTACCTTGAGTGGCAATGAACATCCTTGGTGTAGTGTATCCCTAGGTAGAGAGGGAAGGTGTATGTACATGAAGTATATTCTCACACTAAGAGGCTGGGTACTCACATCTACATAGCTTGCATTGACATAGTCAGACTCATACTTGTCCAATGGTTTCAGCACCACACAATTGTCATCATCTATACATGTATATACACATCGAGGTTCACTATTAATGTGTCAGTACTGATGTAGTGACTTACACACACAGATGTTGGCAAAACGATTCTTCAGCTTGTTATCCAGGGATGCGGCTATGGAAATGGACTTCTTTCCACCAGTGGGTAGACCCTGCTCGTTAAGCAATAATTACTGTCACTATCCACACTCTAACTCCCTCCCTAAGTGTCAGCTCTTCCTATCACAACACAGTACTAGTCTTATGTCATATTCATCTTTGAATGGTTTGTTATTCCTGGCATGTCTTTGTTCAACATGATCTCCAAATACGGCTACTGGAATAGAATCACACATGGGCACTGTATCATAGGCAGGATCATTGTCTGCTTCCACACTCTCTGACTCCACAGATAGCGTCACCTCCCTCTCTACCCTGCCAGGTAGGTTGACTGCCACCAGCTGGTAGAGTCCACTGTGTTTGAGCTCAATAGAGGGTATGGTGAGGGAGCCATCCTCTGCCAGCTCCTTGGTTTGGACACGAGTATCCTCAGGGATGGTTGTATGAGCAGATGAACTGGCAGTAATGAAACTGGAGGTACTCACCATCTTTAGAGGACACCTTATCTTCAGCAATGGAGTAGTGTACTCTGTCCTTTTCTCCTGGGGAATACTTAGTCCCCCTCCTGTAGGGGGCAGCCATCATCCCTAGTACAGCAGCAGGTCATTACATCTTGAGTCACTAACCTCCTCCTCACCCACCACACAACCAGGACTATGACTACCACCACCAAGATAGTCGCAATGACTGCAAAGACTCCACCTACTGCACCCCCTGCACCACCACCACCACTCCGTCCTTCAGTATCTGAGTCTGAGGGGGAATACATCATGACTACATGACCATCCCAATGACTACCAGTACAGGATGGATGGACTCTACTGAGGTGGTAGTCATACCATATGTAGGTAGGTTACAGTGTACCCTTTTCAGTACTACGTGTGATGGGGGGACTGGTCATACTACCAGCTCGATTGACCACTGTGACTGTGATAGTGTATGGAGTGTTACTCTCCAGTGCTCCTATGGTGTAGGTGTTGTCAGGTGCATCTACCCTCACAGGATTATCATCAGCCTTAGTAGTGACACCAGCTTCTCGCCACACCACTTCAGAATATGTCACATGTTCACCAACACTCCAGGAGAGGGAGATGGAGTTAGAGGTGATCTTTATGGAGTCCATATCAATGGTAGGCTTCTCTTGGGGAGGGACTAGACGGTGGGTTCCACCAGTCAGGTGTATTCAGAAATGATGTGAAATTCTCCGTAATGGGTACAGCATTAATAACTCTTGTAGCAGAACAGCATTCCTGTCTACTGTAGTTTGTAGTCATAATTATGTAGCCATGGCACAAACAGTGGGATCTGTTTTACTGCTACTTGTACATGTAATATCTGTTGCTATACTCTCACTAGGGAGGTGTTGGGATGCGGCCACAATGGATATGGTGTAGCTCTCTCCATTCTGAGGACCAGTCAGTAGGTAGTTGTCTGTGGAGCCATCACTAACATCCACACTGCCACTGCTGCCACCACTATAGTAGATCCTGTACCCAGTTGTATCCCCCAGTGGAATGGGTGGGCTCCAAGACACTAGGATACTAGTGGGACCTTCCTGGACTGCCATCAGGTTAGTGGGAGCTGAGGCAACTGGAGGAAAACAAAAGTCACCTTCATGCTATACAGTTACTTTATTTGTATCCCTTCAACAGTGTAATTAGACAAATCCTCAGATGATTTGTTATTAGCCACAGTATATGTGTAGTTTCCTCCCAGTCTCCCAGTCACAGTCAGGGTGTGGGTGTACTGTGCAGTCACAGGATCATTTAACACAGTCTCATATCCTTCAGTGACAGTGACTGAGTCTCTGGTTCAAGTGACAGTGGTAGCAGGTCCACAAGTGGAGATACAGGTGAGGGTGAACTGAGCACTGGCTTCATTGAGGTCAGAGTCCAAAGTGAATATCATATTACAAGTATTGTGATGTCTCCTGGAGAAAATGAATTACAAAATACATGGCCATAAAGATCTTTAACCCACTGCCCCAGTTCTCATGGCTGCCCCCATTACTCAACATTACAGTCATAGTGATGGAGCAGTGAGTATCTCCTGTAGGCCAGTCAGTTCATACATTGTCTCAGTCCTAGCAGTAGTGGTACTATTGGTCCTAGTGAAACAGTGAGTGTTGTTATTGTTGGAGTACGAGATGGTATAGTCACTAGTAGCTGTCACACCCCCTACCAGTGACCATGAGATGGTCAGAGATATAGGGGATGTTGTGATATTACTTGACAATACATGGCTGGCATGAGTACATTCCTAGTTGATATCAGTACCTGTGTAGTAGTGTAGGCATCTGGGCCATAATAAGTAATTGTAGTATATCTGAGTAGTCTATAATGTATGATGTCATCTCATTTCCGGATACGTTTTCATTCTTAAGTAGCGTACTCTGTACATTTGTCTTTTTCGTATTATTACTGTTCTACTGCTCCCGAACCTATGAGCATGACACGACAGTAATTAACATCTCAACCCAATAAATGTTGGCCTCACTGCTCCATGCTATTGCATGTAACCCATAATATAAACACATGAACATGTGTTGGAATCCTCACCAACAGTCGGTATAGTAATAGGACCACTGTATACTCCAACACCAGCACTGTTCACTGCTGCCACTTCAACTGTATATTCAGTAGCTGCAGATAGTCCAGAGATGGTGTACATTCCTCCACTGGAGTCTCCAGTAGCCATCTTAACCTTCCTGTCTCCCTCAGCAGTCCCGTTTACCCCATACCTCACTAAGTAGCCTGTTATGTCTCCATTGTGGTAGATGCAGTCCACTGCCCCCCACTGGACAGTGATGCTGGAGGTGGTAATTCCTGTACTCATTGGAGTGGGAGAAGCAGATGGAGCTGGAGGTACATGAATAATAACTTGATAGACTACCACAGAGTGAGAGAGAGAAAAGGAAAGAGCAAAGAGACATTCATACAACAGCATATACAGCTCAAAAAAGTTAAAAATACCAACAGCTTAGAGAGTTCATACATGTACATACATCAGTCTCAGAGGAAATGTGTACACATACATACTGCATTGAAAAGGTTATTATTAAATCTCACAGAAACAATGTCAATGTCCTGCTCTACATGTACAGATTTACTTCAATAGGACATGATCAACATTAGTAATGGCTACCTCTCACCTGCCTCCTCAGTCATTGCAGTGGCAGTGTCATTGACTATACTAACAAATGAATTGACTCCTGGCACAGTGATCCTGTAGAGACTGTCTTCCTCTCGTCCTGATGTAGAATAGGTAGTGCTAATGGGATTGGTGTTGATAGTCCTACTGCCCTCATCCTCATCGGGACATTCTCCTGAAGTATCTCTCTGCCACATCACCTCATAGCTGGTCACCATTGAGCCATCAGGAACACTCCAGGAGAGGGAGATCGAGGTGGATGTTGTGGATACACTGACAGTAGGCTGGCCTGGACCTGGGGCTGGGATATTATAAAAGTCCATGTGTTAAAATACACCCACTCAGTATCATAGGTTCTGAATTGAAATGGCAAATGACAAAAGAGACCCCATCACTTCATCCCTCCTGAGGCAGTTCATTTATTGTCTGCAGAGTCTCTGAGGTCTGAGTATTTCTTGACAACCTTGGGACAAAAAAAAGTTGTCCTGTATATTTAGGTGTCCCCATTTCAGGGTCAAGACTAGAGGGGTTCCACTGTACATGTACTGTAACTATGCAATTCTGAATGACCACCTCCATACCTTGTAGTTAGTGTATGTTATGTTGTATGTTCACATCTTAACTTCTGGGAGAATGTTATTAACTCTCGGTGTGCATGTGCAGCGAGGGTTACCGTACTTGGTTTGTGTGTGTGTGTCTGTGTGTGTGTATCTGTGTGTGTGTCTGATGCCCTATTTCTTGGACACTGTAAGCTTATATGTTGAAATGAAGGTATCAATGGCTTCAGTGCAACATGGAGCAGACTTTTATAAATGCTTAAGTTATGGCTCATTTGTTTATCACAAAAGCCACCAGGCCTATTGCAGTGATCCAGAGCTTGTTCCTTCGACGGCATAGGTTAATAAGGCTGTTCAAAAGCCTAACGGGATGCTAAACACTACCTGAAATACGAACTAGTGTAGTGGAGTGAGCTTCTCTGCCAGTAACTCCTATTTTCTGTTATACCCGAGAGGTGGAGTTTTAATGTAAAGCGTTATACGCATGCGCATCATCTCAGTTTAGCTGGAGGGTTTGGCGTAAAGGTTTGCACTTTAGTGCTGTTCATATTACATGCAGTACATATACTGGAGGCATGCCTACATGTACATTCCATATAGAGTTCATAAAATGTGACATGAGCTGGGAGCACTAATGTATACACCTCTTATTCTCTCTCACATGACACAATGAAAGCACTAATGTGCAAACCCTTGGTGTATGATGTTTTATATTGGAACTCCACCTCCGCCGTATATAAATGCAGTTTGTGTCTAGAGATAGCATGTGGGAGTAAACTCACCATCTCTGCATTATATATGGTAAAGATGTACGTTAATGATATACATGATGTAATTCCACTCTGTAGTATATAGAGAAACTAAGATACTGGTGTACCACTTACATCTAGTCCAGTTTACACATCTAGTCCAGTTGCTCCGTCTTTGACTAAAGGTCTTCCGTATACTTCCCGTTACACGTAAGTTTCTATAGCGCCTGCGCGTTCGAGAATTCGCGCATGTGGTATTATATACACTCATGTCTAACTCATGATCATGGTGCCGAGGGTTGTGCACTTTAGTGCATTCATTAGCCTTATTTTCTTTGGTTGAGCTTAGTGTACAACCTACACCACAAAAATTGAGTGCCAGCAGCATATAATGAGGTGCCACCGCCTGGTATATATACATATTTACTACATCTTTCCACATTTTAATGATTGTATGCTCACTTCTGCCATATTTGGCTTGTAGACTATTATACACATTTTAAACTATAGCTAGAATAATAACAAATACTGTAGAGGCTTACAGGTTTTCAGCTATGCATAGTAATAGTACATTACGTGTTATAATTACAATCAGTTCACATATTCTGTAGCAAATCACTTTCAAAGATTGCAGATATCAGCTCCAAGTTCCCTGACTGCACACACATTGATAATGTTTCCAATCCTCTCATTCAGTACTGAGTCAGATAGGAATGTATCTCCACTAACACACTCAGCAACATCTGGACTGCTTATACCAGTGGGGCAATTGGGGTTGACCCTCACCAGTAACCAATCAAGTGTCAGAGACGGTGCAGTGAGGACCCAGTTCTGAATAATGCTCAACATGTAGGAAGAGTGTGCAACATTAGTGGGAAAAGGGTTAATAAGTGTGGAACGATATGTGACTGTAGTGGGGTTGCCATGGCAAACAAACAGTCCTTGTCTTAGAAATATTTCAGAGAACTTAGTGCAGTTAGTACAACGCTCACGAATGATACGAGTTATATGAGAGTGCAACTGAAGTTTAATACGTTCCTTGGTCTCCAGCTGCAAAAAAATACTCTTTATGTAGGGATGGAACTAACACAAAGGGTTCACACACACACATACACACACGCACACACACAACACACAACACACACACACACACACACACACACACACACACACACACACACACACACACACACACACAAATATCTGGCTACAGATCCTTTACAATGAAACATGTGTAGAGCTGAGTAGCGATAATAAAGGAGGTGAAGTGAGTATGACGACACAGTTAACTTAGCAAACTCCGTTTTTGTTATTGGGTTATACATGTTACTGTGTCATCATCCGTACCCTGAGTATACTGTAGCTTGTTTCAATGATTTGTGTTTCTATTTTGAAGAATGTATGAACAGCAGTATTAATGTTTTTACATTTTGCTACAATACCTAGCTGAAAAGGAACTGAGATTCAAAATGTTGTTACTATCCTCTGTAAATAACATGCATGGTGTCATGTATATAGCTATGATGTAACTTACCCCCCAGTTGAGACAATAGTCTACAGGTCCAAACTGTATCTGAAAATACTTCTTATCTGCAGAATAAGGCACTATGTAAGTCATAATTTGCATGTATAGCTATTGACTTACCGAAAGTAAAAGAGGTGGTAGTGATTGGGGTATTGACTAGTAACTCCACAAACTGAAGGGAAAAGGTATGCACATATCCTGGTATACTGTCATCAACATTAATATCTAATGATGTCACATTTATAGGAACAAGAGACACATGCTGAGTCATCAGAACACCAGTTTCATTGAAAAAACTCTGGTAGTGCACTCTAGTTGGAAACAGTGAGTGTCCAGTCCACTTCAATTTGAGAGCCGTGGCATTCACTGGCTTTATGTATATCACTTCAAGAGCTGGGAATAACGAACCTAGTGGTATGAACGCGGGCGTTTTTTCCGTGTCAGTGCTCATGCGTCAATATTACGTATGTTTGATTGCGATACGTCGTCAAATAACAGAAAGGGAACAACAACTGGTTTTAAGACTAGTACTAGTAGATAAATGCAGAGCATTTTTGGTGAGCGGGAACGAGTCATGAAAATGATTGGTCGTTAAAATTGCGGATTGTACGAATGTACATAGTAAATCGCGCCGTTCAGACGAGCCTCTTCTTAGCAGTTTCACGGGCACGGCGTTCTCTCTCTTGCCACAGTACGTAGGCGACTGTGCCCCCGCGCGCAAAATAAAGAGGTGTGGCTTCCGGCCGAAAATTCCGAAGCGCTAGCGCTCGGCACCCCCTCCCTCTAAATCCCGTCTACGCCACTGCACTTCCATACCTGATACAATCCCCAATGTATGTAAAGCTGCATCTATGCAGTAAGGCAAGGGATGATGACATGCATTTATTATAAAGTCTCCAACTTCAGTAATTAGGCATGTCTACATTTATTGACCCAAAGCCTCTGTTGTTGGAAAACAAGTTGTAATAGCACCGGCCATTGACACGGAAAACAAATCATGCAAATCGCCCAGTGTTTCACTGAATCTGTCGCTACATTGTATAAGTGGTAACAGACAGAGAGACAGACAAACTCGTGCACTGAAGGTTAATGCTCACCATCAGTCATTACAGTAATAGGATCACTGTATACTCCAACACCAGCACTGTTCACTGCTGCTACCTCAACTGTATACACAGTAGCTGCAGATAGTCCAGAGATGGTGTACATTCCTCCACTGGAGTCTCCAGTAGCCATCTCAACAGTCCTGTCAGCACTTTGCTGTACTCCATACCGCACTATATAGCCTGTTAAATCTCCATTGTGGTGTATGCAGTCAATTCTTCCCCACTGGATAGTGATACTGGAGGTGGTACGTCCTATACTTATAGGAGTGGGAACAGCAGATGGAACTGGGGTAGAAGAGAGGAGGAGGAGGAGGAGGAGGAGGAGGAGGAGGAGGAGGAGGAGGAGGAGATGATTGATGATCATGATGATAATTATCTCTCACCTGTCTCTTCAGTTATTACAGTGACAGTGTCACTGACTATACTAGTAATTGAATTGACTGCTGTCACAGTGATCCTGTAGAGACTGCCTTCTTCTAGTCCTGATATATTGTAGTTAGTGGTAATATGATCAGTGTTGATAGTACTACTGCCTTCATCCTCATCACTACACCCTACTGAGGTATCTCTCTGCCACATCACCTCATAGCTGGTCACCACTGAGCCACTGGGAACACTCCAGGAGATGGTAATGAAGGTGGCTGTTGTGGTGACTACATGGACACTTGGTTGACCTGGACGTATTTCCGAGTATATATTATTATAACAATGAAAGTTGCTACAACTACCTATCCATAGCACATAATACAATCCAGAGCACAGTACGTCGGACACTTTTTGTGCGAAGCTCGTACGAGCTACGTCAGTAAGAATGCTACCAAAATGTAGGCCAATGATAGTGTACGCCGCATTGCCGGATTTATTCGAGCTTCACTCGTGGAAGCGGCGCATCGCGGAACGTAGCGTCCGAAGTAATCAATGATCAGCCTTTTTCATCTATCGTCGGACACATCGCTAAAATGACTGATATGTCTGTGTACTAGAAACGAAAAATTCACTGTTATCTAGTACCTACTTAGTGTTTGATACTATCTATACATGCATGCACTTTTGACTTAATGTGCGTGACTGTTGAGACATAGTGTAGCGTTAATTGCGCAGTCTCAGGCTTGTAGGTGTCAGTTTTTATCTTGGGACCCATTGCAATTCCCACTGTGTGTTATTCGTTGTGGTTATGTATGTATAAGTGGCGTATTGTCTGTTCTCTGTTGTCTGCTGTCTGCTGTTAGTTGTTATACTGAAATCAGAGTTGTGTTCTGTTCATGTGCCAGTAGATCAGTGCATGCCTAGCTAGCTGCCTAAGTCATAGTCAGTCCCAATACTTAGTATATTCAGTACAGAAATGGATGTCTTCTCGGTTTTGCATACTGATCGGACGAAGTCCAGCAGTTACGTGATCAATGTTCGGCCACGCAAAACGGTTTTTAAATTTTGATTATAAAAACTGCTGCGAACATATCTTTATTTAGTCTTATAGGATTATACTAGTGTTTTACTGTTTACTAATATCCGAGAGTCGGTAGACTCTCTATGTAGGGATGGCCCCGACAAGCCCATCGAGCCCTAACATTATGAAACCGCTCACAACTCCCGAACGCTGCAGTCATAAGCCTTTTAGATACATAACGTGGCCTACGGGTGTTTTTATACACGATAAAACTCTCAAAATAGGCAAAATACACCGCTACAATGACATACGTAAAATTACCAAAACGCTAATTCTCCATCATCTTCTTATTCTTCTCCAGTAAACAAGCCTATCTCACAAACGGTACAAGTATTTACCTTCATTTTTGCATGAAACACCTTCATATTCCCCTGCGGAGTGCCTTTGCCCAACGGAATCTTGGTAGGACCTTTCCTGCACGAGTAGAGCTAGGAATACATGTATTTCCGTATACACCAACGCCATTTCCTCATTATAATGCGCGTGTGATTTCACGTGACCGCGAGGAGCAAAAGGGGTGGGGCTCGCGGTCACGTAAAATACTATTGCATGTATTTGGCAATGAAAAACAAGTGAAAGAAGTATGAAAAACACTTCGTTAAAATGTTAAAGGATGTAGAGATGACAATGCTAAAAAGTACACAGAAACAAGATGCAGTATATGTAGGCAATACCAGTGATGATGGCATGAGAAATAAGAAGCAGCATGAAGGCAAAGACAAGGGATGGGCATGCAACAATCATAACATGCGGAACCCCTCCCTGCATCTTTTTTATGGGGTTACGAAGAAGAAGAAGGAGAAGAAGAAGAGGAAGAAGATGATGATGATGAATTTTCAAAAGTGCGGTTTGGTAAGTCATTGTAGCTGTGTACATGTACTTTATGTACTTTGATGGTCTTAGCAGGTATAGAAACACTCCTAGAGCACGTGTGTGCTTGTAACTGCCGCGTTTGGAGTTCTGAGCCATTCTAGATGTGGGAAAATGGGCGTGTCGTGTCGGTGCCATCCCAAGACGCATAGAGAGTCTACTGACTCTGATACCAGTCAGAATGTTCTATATACCCTTTACAGTGTAACTCAATGCCAATATCATTAACATACCTATAGTGATAGTCACTGCAGAAGTCACAATACTGGGTAGTGTACTGGATATGGCCACCATGGCAATGGAGTAGGTAGCCTCTGTCATTAGTCCAGCGATGGTGGCATTTATGGGGGGTGGAAAGTGCCAAAACTACTCATCATATCATTATCTAGTAACCTTTATGTTATGTGGTAGGTTTTTCATTATGTAGCCTTTTCTTTATGTAGTAGTTGTTACATTATGTAGTGGAAATATCGTTATGTAGTAGTAACCTTTACTTTATGTTATAGGTTTTTCATTATGTAGTAGTCATTACATTATGTAGTGGAAATATCGTTATGTAGTAGCAGCCTTTACATTATGTAGTAACCTTTGCTTTATGTTATAGGTTTTTCATTATGTAGTAGTTATTACATTATGTAGTGGAAATATCGTTATGTAGTAGCAGCCTTTACATTATGTAGTAACCTTTACTTTATGTTGTAGGTTTTTCATTATGTAGGGTTTTCAATATGTAGTAGAAGCCTTTACATTATGTAGTAGTTGTTACATTATGTACTTTATGTTGTAGGTTTTTCATTATGTAGGGTTTTCAAAAGCTTTTACATTATGTACTTTATGTTGTGACGTTTATTTTAGGAGGGCGTTATTTAGGGGGCAAGTGCGCGTACTTTCTACGCTTTCTATTGGTCAACTGCACACATAAAAGGCGCGTACTTTCTGCGCTTATAGCGTCGTCACACGTGGAAATGTCCGGCGTTTCGCGAGTGAGGGATCTCCTTGCCGAGGCCGTTCAGTGCCTGGATACACAGTCCTCTACGTCATTTTCGCCAGTCTCCCCTTCTCAACCGGGAGCCGGGTCGTCAGTGTCAGTCTCATCTTCCCAGCCTGGGCCGTCTGGTCAATTATCTTTTAATACGCCGTCGACTTTGAATTCGTCGCACCAGTTTGCAGGCAGCGGATTTCGGTCTGGCCGCAGCTTAGCTCATGTTTCCAGCCGTGCCTCAGCTTTGGCAGAGCGTAACTCTCTGTTTAACTTCACCGATCGCAGTAAGAGGAAAGGAACAGGTTTAGGTTCTAAGCCCAAGAAGAAGATGAACCATTGGCTTCACGAGGTCATATGCTTATCGAAGACTGACTGTGAGAAGACTCCCACTGCGATGGAGAGGGCCTCGCTAATCAGTTCAGGTGAGATAAATGCAGAGGCAGAGATGGCATGTCAAAAGTGTGGGGGGGGGGCTCAGTGTTCATGAAGTGGGGGAATATATTCATTCTGAATACATCTGGCATAGGCTATTATACATTTTTCATGACAACCTCCAATTTGGGGGGGGGGGGGGGGGTCAGCCCTCCTTATCAAAAAGTAGGGGGGGGGGGGGGCAAGCCCCCCCTGCCCCCCAGGATCTCTGCCTCTGATTTGGCAGCTGCATGATTTACTCTAGCCTACCAACAAAGTTTGATTGCTAAGTTCACCTATGTACATGTATTTATAAGCATTCTGTGTATACTTCAACCAATAGGCCTAGGTAATAAGAAGTTAACATTTATGCAATATGGTGACAGTGATGACACGCATTTCACAATTCTGGAGGCCTTCCCTCAGTTAAAAGATGCTGGGGGTTATGAGATATTGAGAGCAAGTCAAAATCGTATACTCGAGGTTGTTCCAGCTCCTGCTGATGGGTACACTACAGCCTATCTAAAGGACATATTTGGACAAGCTAAAATCTATTTACGACCAATTCAGCGAGATCTCATGGATACCACAGACCACAGTCCTATTTCCCATTCTGTAAGCTATCAATTAAAGCACAAGCCTTCCCTTTTCACTTCTGCCTGGTATATTCTCTTGGGATTATGTTAGCATTTACTGACCTCTATAGAGTGGACCAAAGGAGAAATGCCTTAACTGTGGAAAGGAAATACCGCTAACAAGTTTGAGAAGCCACATGGATACCTGTAAAAGGTAGGCGTATTTTATTGTACTCTATTAGGTTGTTTTCCACTTAATATGTGTGCAAAACCAAAGGTAACACCTTTTAACACAACAACCAAGGAATGACTTTATAGGTTTTGGTGTAACTGCCCTGTAGCCAAGAAAACAACAGTGCTGATGTGGATGACGAAATCGAGTGGGACAGTGACTTTGAGGACTTCGAATTTCCCCCAGTAAAAGTGTCCAAATCGCACAGCCCAGAGATACCTGTTAGTTTCTTACTTGTAATGTGGGAGGAGAGCAAGTGAGGGACAAAACATGGTATATGCATGCACATGCACATAGTAGTAGTCGGAACAGAGCATCCCATTGAGGGAAACTATGTATATAAATGCAGTACTGAGCCCAGTTGTGACAATGGGCTCATTTTTCATACATTTATTCTATAGATTGAGTCTCAAGGTGTTAATGATGCAGTGGACTCCGAGGCGATTGAGACAGAGGCTCTCATGGTGGAGTATGCTACATGTATATCTGCAACCCAAGAAGAATGTTCCAAACCCTCTACCGAAGAATCTTCTATTCGGTACATTTGTATATTAAATTCTCATTACAATACATACACATCATAATCTCACCCCACTGGTTATGTTGAAGGCTGCAATCACTTGAAGAGGTCATGATACATTTGCAAGCGTTTTTGAAACCTGAAGTACAGGAATTTCATGTACGACGTGAATACATTTTTGATGATGTACTTCAAGAAACCAAGAAAAGCTGGTTTCACCCACTGAAAAGAGTCAAGGTAAATGAATATGAATACACTGGTATTGGCTATATTAATGTTTTATATCTTAAGACATGGTTTATTGGTGAAAATGGACGAGATACAGGGGGGGTCACTAGAGAACTGTGGCGCCTAATGGGTCTATCTCTGATGAAGCTTTGTGAAGGACAACCATCAAGACTGGTTTTCAGGCGTGACTCTGAACGTGTAGTTGTAAGTAGTGGCATACTGGAAAAAAGTGTTTCCCTTTTGATGGATGTGTGTTAACCATTACATTTATTTTTTTCAAAGTCAGGAGAATTCAAGCGTATTGGCATCCTAGTAGGAATGTCGTTGTTGAATGGTGGTTCTGGGTACCCATATTTTGCTCCAGCCATATACAGTTACATCTCAGGCCAAGATGTGTGTGATATCGTAAGCACTGTTGAGGAGGTTCCAAATGCCGAGTTGAAAGCTGTTTTACTCAAGGTGACTGGTATGCTTTCATAATGGGTGTATACATAGGGATATCTGCTTCTGCGTCACAGATTTATTTTAAAACTGTGTGATATATTTTTGTTTTAACAGCTTATAGATGCTGAAGAAGAAGATGTTAGCATGATTGCTATGGAGGCTTGTGATGTCCTGATTGAAACCGGTTGCTCAAAAGGTCTGGCACGGCTGAAAAAATGTGATGTCCCACAACTTGTTAAGAATACAGCTCTAAGCTGCACAGTTCTCAAGATTAAAGCTGAGCTTGACCAGTTTATGGCTGGACTTAATGAAGCCGGTGTACTTCACGTTATACAAAAGTATCCAGACCTCCTTCGTCCAATGTTTGTAGCGTCAGAATCAGATTCATTGAGTGCAGGTATGATATTAACCCTGAAAATAATAAATGCATACACAGCAGTCTCACAGGAAAAGTATCTATTGATACGGGATTGAACAGGTGCTAGATTGTCCTATTCCACCATGCACCCATCAAGCCTGATGCTTTTTCGCTGTATTTATAGGTCTGAATATCTGTGCTAAAAGCTGTTGCATTATAGACTAAGTGTAACAAACTGCTCCTTTACCCTCTCATGCCCAACAGAATGTATTTTGAAGCTGCTGGTAAATAAAGTGTTTTCAGAATCAGGCAGTGTTTCACTCACAAAGGAACAGACTACATATGTATTCTTCCGTAACCTATTGGATGAAGTGGAAGGTAATCTATGCATACAGTGAACATGTGGTGATTATTATTACAGTAGTCATTGGAGTGTACAGTTCACGAGTTTTTATCCCCTCCTTCCAATGCTTGTTTTTATGTAGGAGGATTGTTGGAGATCAGTCTGGGGGACGTACTGAGTTTCTTTACAGGAGCAGACCGCATTCCTCCATTGGGATTTACTGATCATGATGCTACTCTTAACTTCAGTTGTGTTAACCCATATCCAACTGCATCTACATGTGGTCTATGTCTGACGTTACCCACGAAGTATGATAACTATGATGATTTCAAAGAAGCATTTGTATTTTCCATGCAACATCATGAAGGATTTGGGTTGTACTAACAACTGCATAGTTTGATGAGTGACTCATATCATCATCATGTTAAGTTCTTGGGTTGCTGCATAGTCTAAATGACTCGTATCATCATACATGTTAAAAGTTCTTAACACATATATTTTATCATCACGTTAAGTTCAACAGCATATTTATTATTAAAGTGTGAATATTGCAAACTTCTTCAAGAACAAAAATATGATACATGTATGTAAATGTGTGCATGACCACAGCAGTAGTTGTTAGATGAACAATAAAACTAATATTGTGAAACTTTCTGCTGAACGAAGTCCATAGCAAGGAGATATTGGGTAATTCCATGGTTGTCGGGGTCAGCGGAGGGATTAATCAGTTGCTGAAGCTGTGTGTAATCAGTAGGGGTGAGTGGGTTTTCTGTGGCTGGAATCTCCACTGCTTCTGCATCATCATCAGTTCCTAATGGAGCATTCCAGTCAATTCCATACTCTTCCTCACTGTGTACCTGCAACATCAGTATCACTGCATAAAACTACATTGTACATACAACTATATATGAAATGCATGTGCTAGCTTACTTGGGGTAATTGTGTCAATTGTCCATGGTATAGTGCCATCCCTTGCAACCATAACTGCTCTGGAGACAGTCCCCGTTCTGACTGCATCGGATGACTGTTCCAAGCCTGCTGAAAACTTTGTAGACTGGCATTGATTTGGGGTATGAATACATGATGCAAGCAAAACAGATGGAGTTCATTGTCTACATTTAATTCTTGCATTTCTTCCAAGTAGCGAAAAATGTTATAATATAGGATAATGCAGCTCTGAAACACATCTCGCCACAAACGTTCAATACGAGAGTTGTGAACACTTCTCCCTGTTATAAATGACCCTCTTCCTGTTCCACGTTCTGGATGTGTAAGCATATAGTTTGCCACTAGTACGTTCTCACCGCCACGATCTGAGCGCACCCTGCTAGGTACACCATAGGTTGCAATGGCCTCCATAAAGCAGCCAAGGACTGTTGTTGCCCTATTATTATCCGCACAATTTAGGTAAACAACAGTTCGACTGTGCCCATCAATCCCTCCATGTATCACCATCCTCCACCTGTATATACATTGTACATACAGTGATAAACCAAATGCATGGATTACATCAGTACAATCACATATCCCACCAATTTATGCATGTGTACAAACTAATCAATTATATCAAGGAAGCTTTTCATAGTGATGCATTGATACCTACCTTATTAATTTGTGATTACCATCTATGTGCCACAATGCACCTGGACCTTCAACATGGTATTGGCGACGATTTATGGTTCTCAATCTGCGCATAACTGAGCCACAGGGATCTACACGTCGCTGTGATTCTCTCACCCGGTGTTGCTGCACTCTCAATCCACGGGCTAAAAGGTGACCCTGCATCTGACGATTTCCACATGTTGGGAATTGACTTTGGATACTGCTTACTATGATATCCAGTTCATGGTCAGTTAATTGGGAGTAAAGGGCGTGGACACTGAGTTCATATTCCGACATACGTCTCCTAATAGTCCTGACAGACACTTTGAGGATAGAGGCAATTTGTGGAACTGTGAAAGTCATTTCTAGCATGTATGCTAGCTGATTACGTGGAATATTCAACCGTGGCCTGCCTTCATTACCATCATGAATAATTGGTGTATTGTACCCCATGTCCATCAATTCACTGCCATCTTGAAGCATGTCTCTCACTATTCTTAGTGCTTTTCGAACTCTATCCACACTAGCACTTACAGCACTACTCAGACCACCCAAAACATCCATGGCAACCAGCTCACGATAGACTAATTCAAGTTGAACATGGTAAGCATCTAGCAAATCAACTCCAATTGGTCTTCCACTATCATAATTCATAAGGCCACTGATGATTCTAGTCAGCGTAGCTATGCACCATTGGGTATCCATTTTGCCCGTAATTCCAATAAACGCCCAGGGTCAAAGGTCACATAACAGGATTATTCACGGCACGTAATACAACATAATGATATTTCACTATAATTATAATGTTACTACATATTGAAAACCCTACATAATAAAAAAACCTACAACATAAACTAAAGGTTACTACATAATGTAACAACTACTACATAATGTAAAGGCTACTACTACATAATGATATTTCCACTACATAATGTAATGACTACTACATAATGAAAAACCTATAACATAAAGCAAAGGTTACTACATAATGATATTTCCACTACATAATGTAACAACTACTACATAAAGAAAAGGCTACATAATGAAAAACCTACCACATAACATAAAGGTTACTAGATAATGATATGATGAGTAGTTTTGGCACTTTCCACCCCCCATAGGCATTAGTGGCAGTAGCTCCAGCCATCTGCGAGCCATTATGTCCTCCATCTTGCTGCTGGTAGTAGATGATGTAACCAATCACAGCAGGTTCTCCCGATGGAAGTGTCCAGGAGACTTGTACACTGCCCACTCCATTCTGAGACACAGTCACATCAGAGGGAGGGGAGGGAACTATATATAGATGAATGATTGAGACAAAGTGTGCAAATGTCATAGCAGGGATAGCTAACAGTTTGAGTTTAAGTCATGCATAGAATGGCTATAGCTACAGGACCAATTTTTGGCTCTCTAGGAATGCGCATGCGCATGCCTCCCGCCATGGACGCTTGGCGTCGTAGTTGCTGAAGTTACCGTGACAAATGACATTCCTAAACGTTACTAAGCATGACTACTGACATGCGTGGCACAAGTTACGTACGTACGTACGCATTCATTGGCGGAGATGTGGACCGGATTAGCTGCCTCGCGCTAATGCGCTCGACAAGTATATAAGTGAGCAGGGCTAGGGATCGTTTAATATGGGTGGGGCTCTGTTCACGACTGGATCGCTGCGCATGCGCAGATGACCGGACCAATAGCTTCCGCCGGACCTGAGCTAGGGTTAACTTATGCACTCATTATGCACTTGCTTAAAACGTCATTGTGTACATGTACAAATACGTATACAAATATAGTGAAGCTAATTCATACACAGGTATACATTTTTAAAGGCTTTGATTAGTGCTTAAGCTTGTAGCTGCATGGTTAGCTTCTTTAGGAGGATTAGCTAACCTAATCAGATACCACTAACAGCACTGTTGTTGATGATTAGTGCTGTCACTGTGGCAATGCTGAAGTTCTTTAAAATGTACATACTTACAAAAAAAAGCATCTTTACTATGACTTAATTGTTTACTGGTCAGCCACAATAGAGATGTAGCTATATGAATGGAGAAATTTCAAAGTCAATGTAGATTTTTCAGGTAACATGCAAAACCATGTATCTTCATCTGTAGAACTATAACTACATATACCTTGGACAGTGAGTTGTGCTGAACTCTCATTATTAGATGGTCTGTTATTAGCCACAGTACATGTGTAGAGTCCTTCCAGTCTCCCAGACACAGTCAGCGTGTGGGTGTACTGTGAAGTAGCTAGTGCGATTATCTAACACAGTCTCAGTTCTTTCAGTGACAGTGACAGAGTCTCTGGTCCAAGTGACAGTGGTAGCAGGTCCACCAGTGGAGATACAGGTGAGGGTGAACTGAGGACTAATTCCATTGAGGTCAGAGTCCACAGTAAATGTCATACCATCAGGTATTGTGATTACTCCTATTTAATATAAACATGTGAACAAGTGGCTATTATATCTACATAATTCTTTTGCTGACTATACATTTATACACACAGCATATTCATGGCTGTGTATATAGATAACTACATGAATAGGGATATGCAATGAGCAATAAGGTTCAGTCTAACAGCCTCAGCCGCTGATCTACATGTAGCTGTATATTTTTGACTTTATAAACATATGTCATTGCCTACACTAAATATAGACCAAGAGAACACTGAAGAAGGAAAACATGCAAGTGCAGTATTATATGTGTATATACCTGTATTACGTTTCTTCTATAGCATATAATAATATTCAATTTAAGATTATTGTGGTGTTATGTACCTCCTCCACTGCCATAATATAGTCCCACATAGACTGTCTCTCCAACTGATTGGTCACTATCATTATGGACAGCATTAGTTGCAACAACACAGTGATATATACCAGATGGTCCAGTAGGATTGTTCCTACGACGTATGTGAACTACCTGATAGTGACGATCCTCATAAATATCAGAATACATCCCATAAATATAGTCATATATATATTCTGTATAGAAAGGCAGTCTTATTTCACTACCAGGACTAAACCAGTCTCCACGGTGTGGTCCATAATCAACACGACAACATGTGCTCAGGTCAGTGTGACACTGTACAGTATCATTATAACTGCCCAATCGATTTTCCCCCACTTGACTGAGGTCCACATAGGAATGGTTGGGTAGAGTGGTTCCCAGGAAGGAGATGTAAGGATATTCAGTCTGAGACTGGACCTCTACCAGAGACCAGAGAAGACACAGGAGAAACAGTGTGACCTTAGTTTGAACCATCTTTGCATCAAGATCAGCTAGATCTACTAGCTTATAGGAGTAATATATTCGAGTCGTCCAACTTAAAACTCTCGTATATGACAGAATAACTCCCACAAGTTACGAGAAGTAGATTTATGAATCTATGCGCAGGAGCGCCGCGGAGTATATAAATAGATATTGGTCGTTAACTATAGCTACCACCTGGGGGCGCAGTGTCATAAAATTTGCACACCATGAATGTGGGTATCCCCGGACCCATATTAACGTATAGATCTACGTGGAGTAAACGACCAATTTTCAGACAGACCTAATTTTGGACGCTTAGCTTTATAACGTCGCTGAAGGGCTAGAGCTTAGACACTGCTAATCTGGGTCCACATCTCGCCCCAATCATGCAAATTATGCATGCGTACGTACAGCCATTTCTGTCGTTGTGTGCTAGCTAATCTTGCTTTGCCGTCAGTATAAAGACAAACTTTTTATGCCTTGCTGCAACTAAAGTAAGCTTTTATGCCTTGTACTTTGCCATAATATACTATGCCTCCGAAAAAGAAGGAGTCGGCGAAGTCTGCGCCCACGGAATCCTGCTGCGTCTGTTGTCAGCCAGTCAACATCAGCAAGGACGAAGCTCTCTTTTGCAGTGGTACCTGCCAACAATGGTTGCACCGCTACTGTGCGGGAGTGAGTGTAAATGCTTATAAGTCTATCAAAGGAAGCGGTTTCCCTTTCAACTGTTTCGGTTGCTATCAAATTTGCGGTCATGATCAAGCAAAGAAGCTAACAAATCAAATCAATGAACTCAAGGAAGAGTTACTTGAGCTCAAGGAAGTGCTCAGCTCAACCGCGACCCAGTCGATTTCTCAGTCTGTGCAAGGGGATAATGAACCTGCTCGAAGCAGTTACGCAGCTGCTACAAGGCTTAGTGGTGAGTCAATTTCCAATAGTACAGAAACATACACATCCACCACTACACATAGTGTTCAAAGTAACCCAAAGAGGCATGTACCTACTGACTCAGAAAAGAAGTACAATATTGTCATGTATGGCATAGATGAATGTCCAAAGGGCACCGCAAGGTCTGAAAGACTAGAATCTGACCTTTCTAGAGTTGTCTCAGTTTTGTCTAAGATTGATAACTCTATTCAATCTCAAGCGATCAAGGACTGCTATCGCCTAGGCAAATTCAATCCCGTACGGCCTTATCCCAGACCAATTTTGGTGAAACTTATCAGAATTGCTGATGTGTCAAGTATCCTCTCAAAGAGAGGTGCATTAGCCCCCCCCCCCGTTGGCATAAAGCCTGACATGTCCCCTGAGGAAAGGCTCAGAGATTCAATCCTATTGAAGGAGAGGTGGAGCTTAATTCAATCAGGTATTTCTAGAAGGGATATTAAGATTCGAATGTCACATCTGTATGTTAAAAATAAGCTCTATGGTCAGTATAAGAACTCTGTTTTTGTTCGTTCTATCCATCCATCTAGTCCAGAGGGGAGCTCTCCTGAGCAACCTCCTATTGTACCATCAAATGTTAGTCACAAGCCTCAATCTTCTGAATCACCAACAATTACACCTTCCATTGTTCCTTCTAACCTGTCAGATTCCTCTGCTCTGCCTACACCGTCAACACCCAATTGTGTTCATCAATCCTTGTCAACCTCATCTTGTAATTCTGTTAAGAACACTGGCTCACAATTTTCAGATTGACTACATCAATTCCAAGTCTGTCTTTTCAATTCAAGAAGTATTGTCAATAAATTACCTAACCTTCAATCTTTTGTTTATTCCTCAATCTATAATATTTACTGTATTACAGAGACATGGTTGTTTGATTCTATATCTGACTTTGAAATTCTTCCTGCAAATTTTTCAATTTTTCGTAAAGATAGAGGTACTCGTGGAGGTGGAGTTTTAATTGCAGTAGATGCATCTATACCATGTTCAGTTGTTTCATCTCCTTCAAATCTAGAAGTAATTACTGTAAAGATTGGGTTGAACACTCCAATTCTCCTTTGCACTGTATATGTCCCTCCAAATTCTAGTGACAGCTACCAGATTTCCTTAATGGCTTATCTTACTGAGTTACTACCAATGTATGAACATGCCATTATTCTTGGTGATTTTAACCTTCCTGATATCAACTGGTCTTCTCTGTCTGGTACGTCTTCATTCTCAAAACAATTCTGTGACTTTATCTTTGATTCTAACCTCACTCAACTAGTTGAGAGCCCCACACACATCAAAGGGAACATCTTAGACATTGTTCTCACTAAAACAAACATAGTACATGACGTGTATGTTGATATGTCTGACTATTCAATAACATCTGACCACCACATTGTTACATTTAAAATGGATCTCTCTGTTCAAAGATACAGGAAACATACATCTCGATATGTGTTCGACTATAAGAATGCTGACATGAATAATTTTCTCTCATATATGCTCGACTGTGATTTTAGTGATTGTCTTCAATCTGATAATATTGAATTTATCTGGTCATACATTAAGTCCTGCATTTATACAGCTATGAATATGTATATTCCCAGGGTCAAACGTAGGTGGCATAAATTTCCTTGTTGGTTTACTCCTGATATTAAGCATCATCTGAATTGTCTTAACACCCTGAAAAGGAAAAGTAAAATTTGTCCTACTGATCACAATATATCAAAGTGGAAGTCATCTATGAAGATTCTACAAGACAAAATAACATCAGCAAAAAAGCGGTACGAAACTCACCTAATTAAAACTCTTGCATATTCAAACAGCTCTAAAGTGTTCAAATATATCAACAGCATTACTGGCAATGACACTTTTCCCTCAAATATTACCTTTGAATCCTCTACTGCTACCTCTGATTATGGAAAAGCTACTCTCTTTAATGATTACTTTTTCTCGGTCTTCACACAAAGTTCCTATGTTCTCCCACCTGTTGACGAGTTGCCAAAACCTGATGCATCTTTAAGTGATATTGTTATTTCAGAGTCAGACGTGTTCAATGCCCTCACATCCCTTGATTCTAATAAGGCAATGGGAATAGACAGAATTGGTCCTCATATTTTGAAACATTGTGCCCTCGCACTCTGCCAACCTTTTCATCACCTATTCTCATTATGCCTCTCCAAGCACTACATTCCTGAGGAATGGCGCATTCACTTAATTATACCTATATTTAAGTCTGGTGATAGATCTGCAGTAAAGAATTACAGGCCCATCTCTTTGCTCTGTACTATTTCTAAAGTGCTTGAAAGAATTGTCTTCGCCCACATAATTGATTTTGTTAGTAATTCTATTTCACCAATGCAGTTTGGTTTTCTGCAAAACCATTCAACTTTACAGCAATTGCTAGTCTTCCTAAGGGACATCTACAATTCTTTTACCCACAATACTCCTACTGACGTCTTATATCTTGACTTTAAGAAAGCGTTTGATAGTGTTTCTCATAACGAGCTCTTGTTTAAACTCTGGAGGTTTGGTATAACTGGTAACCTATGGAAATGGTTCAAAGCTTATCTTTCTCATCGTCATCAGTGTGTATCTCTTAATAACTCCACTTCAAATACTTTACCAGTTATTTCTGGTGTACCTCAAGGCAGTATTCTCGGACCAGTTTTATTCCTTATATTTGTCAATGATTTACCACCCACTGTTTCCTCTTCTTCTCTGTACCTTTTTGCTGATGATACAAAGTGCCTAAGTCACATTAATAATTTAGGGGATTCCTTATCTCTACAAGATGACTTAAATCTTCTGACTTCCTGGAGTAATCATTGGAAGCTCATCTTCAATACACTAAAGTGTGCTGTTCTTAGATTCTCTCCAAGTCTATCAATCTCAGCCCCTAGTCCGACTTACTACATCTCTGGCCATCCTGTTCTGCAAAGGGAATTTCACAAAGATCTGGGTATTGTTATGTCTCATGACCTCTCGTGGGATAATCATTACAAATATATTTTGTCAAATGCATACAAGATGCTTGGGCTTCTCAGACGTACATTCCCAAAGGTGGATTGTGTTCAAGCCAAAAAGGCTCTCTATCTCTCTCTTGTAAGATCTAAACTTACTTACTGTTCACCTATATGGAGGCCTCATTTTCTAAAAGATATACAAAGTACAGTAGAACCTCTGAATAAAGGACACTTTGGGAGCAGAGGTTTTGTCCTCTTTTCGGAGGTTGTCCTCTGGTGGGAGGTTCAAGCCAATAGATCATTTATAGACGTAATATACCTAGATAACATGTTCTAAAAGCCCTTAAGTACATATCTACACCATGTACTACAGTTTCTAGACAAGATCACCAATGATGAACTACAAAAACATGTCAGTTTCCATAACAATACTACAAGTGCACATGCATGGGTAATAACATACATATAAAGAACAGCTTAGCCACAAGCATGCACATGTCCCAAGCCTTAACTGAGTAAAATTGATAGGTCTGAGTACAACTGTGTTAAAGTCTGACTACAATTGAGTACAATTTACACACATAGACCTAAAACCCCACATAAAAAGTCGAAAGAGCTAGTAGCTTTACTGAAAGCTAAAGGATTGGCCTAGTGTATCGCAGAACAGTGATTATTGTACTAGTGAAATGCTAAGCATTGTTGGTGAGCTGGAGAGTGCGTACGCCAAATTAGAAGCACAGCAGTACGGTATGTACCAATGTGTACAGTGCGGGTTACATGAAAATCGCCCGTTCGCTTTCCCCTCCCAATTAAATTCACGCATGAAGGATGGGTGTGGTTGTTTGTCCGTTATAAGAGGCACTTTTGTACAGAGTTGATCAGCTGGGAGCACGTGGCTTGTCCGCTGTCCGGAATCAAGAGGCGTCCGCTCGTGGGAGGTTGGCTTAACACTAGTTGTATTGTAGTTTCAATCCGTGCCATGGCCAGTGTCCGTTATAGAGAGGTGGTCTGCTCGTGGGAGGGTCCGTTATGGGAGGTTCCACTGTATTGAGAACGTTCAACGAAGAGCTACAAAATTTATTACAAATGATTTTTCTTCTGACTACAAATATCGTCTAATCTGTCTTCAAATACTACCACTAATGATGCAATTTGAGCTAAATGATGTTATGTTTTTTGTGTCCTCTATTCGAAACCCTACTAAATCATTTAATATTTTACAGTATGTTAACTTCTCAGGAAATTTTACTAGGGCCTCAGTTAATTACAAACTTGTTCATCATATGTCTAGAACCAATAAAGTCAAGCATTTCTACTTCCATCGTTTACCCAGACTTTGGAACTCTCTTCCTACCATCAATCTGGACCAGTCTTTGAGTTCCATCAAGTTCAAACTACGTCAGTTTTTCTGGAGCCATTTTGTAAAACACTTTAACCCAGAAAATCCATGTACATTCCACTTTATCTGCCCATGTGCAAAGTGTGCTGTTCTTCCTGTTATGTATAACTTTAATCACTCCACTCTGTAGTGTGTTGGTCTGGTAGTTAAATTTGCGGCTGTTAGTGCCTGTACTAACGGACCCTCAGTACTGTTATATTTTGTATCATGCTCTCTGTTTTTCCCTTCCTTTTAGTTCATGTACTGTAAAGCAATAATAATAATAATAATAATAATAAAATACTCTAGACTTGTGTAAACACTTGCACACTTGCGAGATACGTAGACTATTTATAAAGGCAAACTATTATAACCAAAGGGTCTACACCTAATTCCTAAAATGACAGGGTTATACCTCTACCTTGCAGCACCAGCAATCCAAGAAGTTTGCACAAAATTTGCTTTTATACACTCAGTCACCTACACTTTACTATGGCAAACTTTTATGCTAACAGCTCAGATTGAAGATCACACCCTAAATTACACCTAATGACAGGGATACACCCTTACTTTGCAGCACCAGTAATCGGAGTAGTTCGCACAAATATATATTTGTGTTTTAGAGTACACCATGCACACATCCAATGGCAAACAAAAGCAACGATTGAATATATACTAAAAGGGGTTACGCATGTTATGATTGTTGCACGCTATATATCATCCCCTGCTTTTGTCTGCATGCATGCTGCACTTTAACTGACCTTGTTTCTATACTTTTTGGCACTTCAATCCCTACATGCTTCAACATTTTATTAAAAATGTTTTTATACTTGTATATAAGGTAAAGCTATCACTGATATATGGGATATGCGTACCTACAGGATATTGAAGCCTGCAGTGTGGACTATAGTAGCTACAGCCTACCATATGTGGTCATCAAGCACACTAGCAGGTGACATATAAGTTAATCGTTGTAACTAAAACCTTTGTGGCAAGTGAACTTCACATATACATGTACATACATAAGCCACCCAATGAACCTGAATAAGGTTTTACACTGAGGTTTCTATCTTGTGTTTCCCAGATCATCTCATCCATCTACTCACCAGCGGGGCTCTCACTCTCCCGTCTTCTCTCAGAGCACATCAGCCAGATCAGGAATGCCAGGACCTGGATCAAGTGTGATGGCTCCCACTTCAAAGAGTGTATACTCTGTAAGTATCTTATATTGCAGTCTTGTGGATCTGCCACATGAACTTTTTCATTGTTTTTGGTTGTAGTAGATAAATAGTGTCATGTACCTTCACTTACATGGGTTTACATGAGCATGATATGTAATTTCTATTATGAATATCATCAGGCTACCAATAGGTTGGCCCTGGGTAGCCACTAGCCAGGTAGCTATACTAGGGAATCGCCAATGCGGTCTGTCTTTGTTATCAGCATACGTATACAAGAATATTCCTGGTATACACCAGCTACCAAGTATAATGAAAGAATGGTACTTACATGTATATAATAGCCGCAAAAGAGCTATATGGACAACACTGACTTTGACAGAAGGAAGGTAGTACATTTTTCAATCCATTATGCATTCTGCAATTACATATAAAGCTGTAGTGATTTGACTGTTTGGGGAGTATGAATAGATCCATGTATGGCAGTGGTATTGAACAATGCAGTGTGGCACATGTCTATCCCTCCCTACATTGCTATGGCATTGTGCGTGCTATCATGCTCTGCTTTGGATGCCATCCCGACATATCACTTTATCATCATGCTAGTTACTGGTTAATTGCACCATATAGTATTATTGTGTAGCTATTGACTTTGAATTAAATACATGTGTTTATACTCCCTGCAGCAGGCCTTAACTCACTCGTTCTCATTCTTCATTCCCCAACAATCCCTCCATGGCAATCCTATTATGCCAGTGCTCCCCAGGTTTGACTCTGATGGACAACTAGATACTTCATAGTTACACTGCCGTTAGTACTGGGATATACGTGTCAGGTACACAACTATATTTCTTGCACCAAGACGTTATTAGCTATAGTATAGACACACCATACTTTTTAACACATGTATATACAGACATAATAAACTGCACACAAGTAGCTGTATATAGTGGTGGTTTATAGCTATAGGTACAGCCACACACCAAATATTAATGCAAAGATAATCACTACAGGAGATATTTGCTGTGTTGGTGCACTAGAGTCAGTTAAAGCAAGGGGAGAGTTGTTGCATGATTCCACCACTTCTATGTCACACAGTGCCCAGAGGTCAGAGTCAGCAATGTTAAACTTGTCAAATCCGTAAGCAGTCACATTGAAGAGTGAATTGATACAGCAACCAAGATCATTCTTTAGTTGAACCAGGGATGGATGATTTACAGCTATCTGAGCAGTAGTCAGCAGCTAGTGCAGAATAGCAGTGAGTGGCTGCTTCTAATCCATTGTTAGTGAACACTCCAACCAGACAGAAATCTCCAGAAACTGTGTTCTGTTCAAAGGCATGTAGAAAGGGGTCAGTGAACTGAGGAGCATCACACACGTGACTGAATGTCTTGATCTGTTCAGTACACTCTTGGCTACATAACTGGGTGTAGAGTTGCTGATACATCATTTGGTCCTGGTTGTTAGCCTTAATTTCATTGCTCAGATCACTGAAATATGAGTAACACACCTACAAATATATCCTGTGTTTCTTGAAGTGAGCATTTCCCGAACTGTTGAATATTTTTCTTCTTGAGATGATGGAAGAGTGCTGGGGCAAATCCAGACACTACTTCAATGAAGAAGATCACAAGTAAAGCTCTAAAGTGCTGTCTCTTCATAGTTAGCTATAGCAACAGAGCTGTGGAGTTTGAAAACAGAAGTGCTGCGTTGATCATGTAGCTTAAATAGGTGTAGCCTAGGAGGTAGACAGTAGGGGGAATGGCTCACCTTGAAGGACCATCACTGTGTAGTCGCTGCAACCTTGACTTTGTCTGTTGAAGACCTTGAAGGATATTACGACGATTTCTAGCATCTGCATAATCTGACCATATACATATTATATTAGAATGCTGAAGGCAGAGGAAAACACAATGGAACTGGGTCATCAAGCATCATACTTCGAGTCAGTGTGTCAGCTCTCAACATGGAGTGTATATGCATATAAAAACCAGTGATGATTTTATCACTCATGGGGAGTCTAATAAGCCAAACAAAAAATAAGCTATATAACTACTACAGATCTACACCTAGGCCTAACAAGGTATATTACATAATATTTATACATGGTATTGGAAAAAATTCCTGTTCCCGGAAATGTATCAGGGTTCTAAAGCTACATGAAGGGATAAACATAAATGTATATATGCTCTCCTGTGGTACATAACACTGTCACATTAACAGTTAGAGTAAACGTAGCCATAAGTCATCGCCTGAGGTACGGTTCAAAGGTCATCACTATGTGTGCGCATGCGCGAAGAAAAACTCGGTTTAACTGTACTACGTGCAGGAATGGCTCAGCTAGTGGGGGGCAACATAGGGCACGTTCCCCACCCCGGGCTATTTTATACTCAGCTCTAACGGTACCCTCACCCTGTTGTAGGCCTATATACAAATCACTACACGCTACCTACGATTACACGTGCGCGCATGCGCACTTCGCGCACGCTCGCCTTTACAATACCTGAATCCACCCCCTGCTAATGTAGCACAGTTCAATATTCAACACAAGTTAGCCTTACCAAACTGTTCTTTGGTTGAGCTTGACTATACACCACGAACAAATTGCATATTGAGTGCCACAAGCGTATGATGCAGCGCCACGGTCTGATATTGAGGCTACATCCTTCCACATTTGATTGTACGTTCACATTTTAACGATTGTATACATGTTCACTTCTGCTATTATAGCAATACACATTATTAAACTATGGCTAGACTAATAACAGTAGAGACTTACAGGGTTTTCAGCTATGTATACATTACAAGTTATAATTACAATCAGGTCACATACTCTGTAGCAAATCACTTTCAAAGATTGCAGATATCAGCTCCAAGTTCCCTGACTGCACACACATTGAGGATGTTTCCAATCCTCTCATTCAGTACTGAGTCAGATAGGAATGTATCTCCACTAACACACTCAGCAACATCCAGACTGGCTATACCAGTCGGGCAATTGGGGTTGACCCACATTAATAACCAAACAAGTGTCAGAGAAGGTGCAGTGAGGACCCAGTTCTGAATAATGCTCAACATGTAGAAGGAGTGTGCGATATTAGTGGGAAAAGGGTTAATAAGTATGGAACGATATGTGACTGTGGTGGGGTTGCCATGGCAAACAAACAGTCCTTGTCTCAGAAATATTTCAGAGAACTCAGTGCAGTTAGTACAACGCTCACGAATGATACGAGTTATATGAGAGTGCAATTGTACTTCGATACGTTCCTTGGTCTCCAGCTGCAAAAAGAAACTCTCTTAACGTAGGGATGGAACTAACATATAGGCTCACACACACACACACACACACACACACACACACACACACACACACACACACACACACACACACACACACACACACACACACACACACACACACACACACACACACACACACACACACACACACACACACACACACACACACACACACATCTAGCTACAGGTGGTTAGCAATAAAACATATGTGTTGAGGTGTATAGTGACACTAACACAACACACAGTTAACTTAGGTAACTCCATATCCTGTTATTGGGTTACACATGTTACTCTGTCATCATCCCTGCCCTGCACATACTCTAGCCTGTTTCCATGGTTTTTGAGATTCAAAATGTTGTTACTATCCTCTGTAAATAGCATGCATGGTGTCATGTATATAGCTATGATGTAACTTACCCCCCAGTTGAGACAATAGTCTACAGGTCCAAACTGTATCTGGAAATGCTTCTTATCTGCAGAATAAGGCACTATGTAAGTCATAATTTATAGCTATTGACTTACCGAAAGTTAAAGAGGTGGTAGTGATTGGGGTATTGACTAGTAACTCCACAAACTGAAGGGAAAAGGTATGCACATATCCTGGTATACTGTCATTGACATTAATTTCTAATGATGTCACATTTATAGGAACAAGAGACACATGCTGAGTCATCAGAGAACCAGTTTCATTGAAAAAACTCTGGTAGTGCACTTCAGTTGGAAACAGTGGGTGTCCAGTCCACTTCAATTTGAGAGCTGTGGCATTCACTGGCTTTATGTATATCACTTCAAGAGCTGAGAATAATGAGAAATAGAGTCTATATCCATACCTGATACAATCCCCAATGTATGTAAGGCTGCATCTATACAGTAAGGCAAGGGATGATGACGTGCATTTATTATATAGTCTCCAACTTCAGTTAGGCATGTCTACATTTATTGACCCAAGGCCTCTGTTGTTGGAAAACAAGTTGTAATAGGAGGAAGAGAAGGAGGAGGAGGAGGAGATGATTGATGATGATGATGATGATGATGATGATGATGATGATGATAATGATGATGATGATGATGATGATGATGATGATGATGATGATGATGATGTAGGGGAATATATATAAGCAAGATGTCAATAACCTTGAATTTATGTATACTGACATACCTAAATCAATGTTCATCACCGTCACATTCTCACTAAGGAAGTGTTGGGATATGGCCAGAATGGATATGTCATAGCTCTCTCCATTCTGAAGACCAGTCAGTAGGTAGTTGTCTGTGAAGCCATCACTAACATCCACACTGCCACTGCTGCCACCACTATAGTAGATCCTGTACCCAGTTGTATCCCCCAGTGGAGAGGGTGGGCTCCAAGACACTCGGATACTAGTGGGACCTTCCTGGACTGCCATCAGGTTAGTGGGAGCTGAGGCAACTGGAGGGAAAGAAAGTCATGATGTTGTGCATGTATTTCCTTCAACAGTGTAATTAGGCAACTGTTTACAACCTATGTGCATACCTTGTACAGTGTAAGTAGCCGAATCCTCAGATGGTTTATTATTAGCCACAGTACATGTGTAGAGTCCTCCCAGTCTCCCAGTCACAGTCAGGGTGTGGGTGTACTGTGAAGTCATACGATTATCTAACACAGTCTTATTTCCTTCAGTGACAGTGACAGAGTCTCTGGTCCAAGTGACAGTGGTAGCAGGTCCACCAGTGGAGATACAGGTGAGGGTGAACTGAGGACTGGCTCCATTGAGGTCAGAGTCCACAGTGAATGTCATACCATCAGATATTGTGATGTTTCCTGAAAGAGAAATCATAATTGACAGTTATATAGGATTACTGGACCATGCCTCACACCACTATATACCTCCTCCATTATGATATAGTCCCACATAGACTGCCTCTCCAACTGATGAGTTATAATTATGATGGACAGCATTAGTTCCAATAAAACATCGATATATACCAGATGGTCCAATAGCATTGTTCCTACGACGTATGTGAACTACTTGAGGCAGGAGACTCTCTTGAATATCACCTGATTCATTATAGAATGGCAGCCTTGTGCCATTAGGAAAAAAACAGTCTCCACGGGGTGATAGCTGGTGAGTACTGCAACATGTACTCAGGTCAGTGTGACACTGTACAGTATCGCCGCCCGGATATCGTCTCTCCCCCACATCATCGAAGTCCACATAGGAATGGTTGGATAGATTGTTTCCCCTGAATGAGATGTGAGGATATTCAGTCTGAGACTGGACCTCCACCAGAGACCAGAGGAGACACAGCAGTACTGTTGTACCTCTGCCTGCAATGATGCGGAGGGCGTAGATCTACAGCTACGTACGTGACGCAAAAATGCGGGTAGGCCTGAACCCGACCAGTAGGTAGCGCCGATACATACCGTCATACGTCCAGTTGAAAACTTTCTTACCTCTCCTGCACCCAACAATGTTCATCTTTATCAACTTCTCGCTGGCAATAACTCTTGTAGCAGAACAGCAACTCTTGCGAAGTTGAGAAAATATGAAGAATTTTCCAAGTTAAACGACATTAATATTATGCTTTGCGTCCGCATCTCCAGCGATAACGTGATCAAATGCATAGTTTTACACAATTACTGTAGCAACCATCACACAGAAATAAAAGCACACGTACATGTATATACTACCAAACAATATTCCAGAGTCATTGTTATCATGTAACAGGTATACAAAAGCTAAGAGAAAATTAACGTCTGGTCAGAATTATTTCTTTTAAAAGTTTGAGTAGAGAGCAAAGGAATCAAGGTACACCAGAACAGCCTCAAAGATAGTCTGATACTGCAGCTGTGTGTATATATATATATAGATTACATCATGCATTGATAGTCAATATAGCCACTCACCACAGTACGTACAGCTCCTGGTTTCTGTATCCTGAGAGCCTTCACCACCTGGAACACATCCACCACTCCCTCTGTCTTACACCTCTCAATGGTAGTGACTATGGTACAGAACATGCCAGACCAACTCACAGTGTCACTGGAGGAAACACACATAGTGAATATTCTCCACCAGACATACAGCACAACTGGTACAGAGTGTGGCCAGGGGCGGATCCAGGGGGGGTCCTGGGGGTCCATGGACCCCCCCTTGGACCTCATACTCGGATCGCAGCTTCTCCTGGAACTGCTTGACATTGCGAGATCCTCAGTCACACAGCAATGCTGTCATCAAAGAATTTGAAGCTTTGTAACAAATATATCAGTCATGCATTCATTTTGTTTGTAACTATTGTGTGACTGAAATGGCTCTTTGGTGGTGTGTAGTATTCTGCATGCGCAGGTGCTGTGGTATGTATGAGCTTATATTGAAAGAGAAGCATGAATGCATGTTTATGAAGACATTTTTTTATCAAGACTGTGTGGATAGATCTAGAGCAGAAGGGTAGGAGAAGGGGGGGAGGGGGGGGGGGGCAGTTCCTCCCCCACTTTTGCACAAGGCAAGGCAAGAAAATCAACTTATAATTTAACCAAAATAAGTCAGTAGCTCCCCTACTTTTGCACAAGGCAAGGCAAGAAGAATTCACCAAATAAGTATAAGATCATCCTTTTCTCAATACTTTTCCAGGGGAGAATATAATGGCTTGAATGAAGTGCTAGGTAGGCACAGAGGTAGAGAAGGCAAATCAGAGTGTGTGTTGTGTGGTACTGAGTGTGAGAGTGTAGTTTATGTGTTGTGGGAGTGAAATAGCTGATGTGGTGTAGTCTGCTAGGCCAGTCCCCAGGTTTTCTCTCCATGTGCATTGATTCAGAAACCTTAAAGGGGGAGAGCCTACCCCCATGTTAACTTACCCCCACACACTATGTAGCTCTTGTATTTATGTAAGGGACACAAATAAAGATTGCAGTGTGCTACGTGAGGAGAAGCAACTGCTCATGGAAAAACATGCAGTGTGCATGGTCAGTGGCGGATCGAGACCCTTTCCAGTTTCCATTGACACCCCCTTTAGTTTGCTCATGAATAAGTCATTACCTGCAATATAGCTCGCATGCACACTGTACGCACTGTGCCTTCGTTAAGCTCAAACGATCAATCACTTAGCCAAGAACATGCACGCACGCATACAGATTGATAAGCAAGTAGTCATGTGATGTCAAGATCGTGTGATTATAATTAGTGGGAAACCGCCTTTCTAAGTTCCTAGATACACCACTGATGGTTATGCACAAGTAGCAAAACTGTCTTCCTACACACGCACACACACACACACACACACACACACACACACACACACACACACACACACACACACACACACACACACACACACACACACACACACACACACACACACACACACACACACACACACACACACACACACACACACACACACACACACACACACACACACACACACACAACTGATTACTCTACCCCACACAAATGCAGAGGAAATGTTACATTACAGCCATGAAGCAGTTTAGTGGATATACACTACGAGGAGAGAGCCCACACTGTAAAAACATGATGGTTATTTCAACACAAAATGTTGTTAACTCAGTTGCATGTGTAGTCACTCCTTTATTTTGTGTTGAAATAACCATCATGTTTTTACAGTGCAAGTAGAGTATAAACTGCCGTAATGTAACATATAAGTAACATATAAGTCATAGGACTCCATAACCTACTTATAATTACATGCACATATTAACATACACCTCCACTGTGATATAGTCCCACATAGACTGCCTCTCCAACTGATGGATTACTATCACTATGGACAGCATTGGTTGCAATAACACAGCAATATATACCAGATGGTCCAGTAGCATTGTACCTAACGTTGTATGTGCAGTACTTGAGGTCGACGAGTCTCATAAATATCATATTCTCTACCATCTTTGAATGGCAGTCTTATGTCACTACTAGGAGCAAACCAGTTTCCACGATATGGTCCATCCTGAGGACTAAGACGTCACCAGGTCAGTGTGACACTGTACAGTATTATTATCAGGGCCATCTTGACTAGGCCCCACTTCATCCAAGTTCACATTGGAATGGTTGGGTGGAGTATTTCCCATGAAGGAGATGTAAGGATATTCAGTCTGAGACTGGACCTCTACCAGAGACCAGAGGAGACACAGCAGTGATAGAGATATGGACTTCATTGCAGTACCTACATCATTAATACAATGTTAGCTATATATGTGAAGTAGGCAGATATACAGTGTGGGGAGCATGCCAGCCACTCCCAAGACTGCGTAAAATATACCATTTCGTTGATTAAGACTAGAACTACAACGCTATAGTGAGTGTAACTGACAGAAAGTGTACTGCTAATCAGGTTGAGATGCTTTGGTTGCTTTGCCTTGATTTGTATGCGAGCAGCCAGCTGAGCTACGTACCTCTGTAAGACTTAGTTGGTAAGAGTGTAGCCCAGAAAGCGAGTGTCATGAGTTCTAATCCTGTCCAAGCTGTGTTCCGTTGCCTTGTGGGTTACCAGACATAATGAGATATTAAGTAACTTAGCTGACCATGACCAGAGAAATAGACGAACTTCTCACAGCTCCCACAGGCACTAGTCTGGGGAGAGAGAGAGAGAGAGAGAGAGAGAGAGAGGGGGGGGGGGGGGGGAGGGAGGGAGGGAGGGAGGGAGGGAGGGAGGGAGGGAGGGAGGGAGGGAGGGAGGGAGGGAGGGAGGGAGAGTGTCAGTACTGATGTAGTGGCTTACACACACTTACACACACAGATGTTGGCAAAACGATTCTTCAGTTCAGTCATTCTTATGTCATATTCATCTTTGAAGGGTTTGTTATTCCTGGCATGTCTTTGTTCCACATGATCTCCAAACACGGCTACTGGAATAACATCACCCATGGGCACTGTATCATAAGCAGGATCATTGTCTACTTCCACACTCTCTGACTCCACAGACAGCTTCCCCTACCTCTCTGCCCTGCCAGCTGGGTTGACTGCCACCAGCTGGTAGACTCCACTGTGTTTGAGCTCAGCAGAGGGCATGGTGAGGGAGCCATTCTCTGCCAGCTCCTTGGAGTAGTCAGCCATCACCTCCTCACCGTTGTGATACCACGTCAGCTTCGGCCCAGGGGTACCCACTTGGAACACTACCCCTCTCCCTCCTGGACACGAGTATCCTCAGGGAACTCCAGCTGTATAGCAGAGGGATGGTTGTATGAGCAGATGAACTGGCAGTCATGAAACTGCAGGTACTCACCATCTTTAGAGGACACCTTATCTTCTGCAATGGAGTAGCGCATTCTGTCCTTTTCTCCTGGGGAATACTTAGTCCCTCTCCTGTAGGGGGCAGCCATCATCCCTAGTACAGCAGCAGGTCATTACATCATGAGTCACTAACCTCCTCCTCACCCACTACACAACTAGGACTATATGATTACCACCACCAAGATAGCCACAATGACTGCAAAGACTCCACCTACTGGGACCCCTGCACCACCACTCCGTCCTTCAGTATCTGAGTCTGAGGGAGAATACATCATGACTACATGACCATCCCAGTGACTACCAGTACAGGATGGATGGACTCTACTGAGGTGGTAGTCATACCATATGTAGGTAGGTTACAGGGTACTTAGTTACCCTTTTCAGTACTACGTGTGATGGGAGGACTGGTCATACTACCAGCTGGATTGACCACTGTGACTGTGATAGTGTATGGAGTGTCACTCTTCAGTCCTCCTATGGTGTAGGTGTTGTCAGGTGCATCTACCCTCACAGGATTATCATCAGCCTTAGTAGTGACACCAGCTTCTCTGGGGGAGGGACTGGAGGGTGGGTTCCACCAGTCAGGTGTATTCAGAAATGATGTGAAATTCTCTGTAATGGGTACAGCATTAATAACTCTTGTAGCAGAACAGCATTCCTGTCTACTGTATTTTGTAGTCATAATTATGTAACCATGGCACGAACAGTGGGATCTGTATTTACTGCTACTTGTACATGTATGTCCTCACCTAACATGAAGAAAATGAATTACAAAGTACATAGCCATAAAGATCTTTAACCCACTGCCCCAGTTCTCAAGGCTGGGCATCCAGTGTCCTGCTCCAGTCTATGTATGTTGTATGTTGTATGTCTTGTGTGGAGTTATTGTTTGGTTTTTTGAGGTTAGGGTTCTGTGTTTTCCCTTCTAATACCTCTTGGCTAGTGTGCATGTTTTTCAATGTAGTTACATGCAATGGGGTGTTGGGCTAGCTAGCACAGGTAGCAGATTACTTTCTACCAGTCAATAATTTACATCATACCTCCTCCCCCACTGTTGTACAGTCCCACATAGACTGTCTGATTTATGAATGTATCATCCTCTACCACACAGTAATATATCCCCTCAGATGGAGGATCAGTAGCAGTGTTCCTATGTAGTCGTACTACCATAGGATATCTATCTCTATCAAATCCTGGAACATCACCACTACGTCGATCACCAACTCTACTCCCATCTGGTGGAAACCAGTCTCCTCCAGAATGGAGTCGCCCACCAGGACAGGAAGTGAGAATACCAAAACGGTTAGTATTACAGATGATAGCAGTGTCATCAGTGGAGCCAATATCACTGATCACCACATAGCCATGGTTAGGGATGTAGTCACCTCTCAGAGTAAGATATACACCTGGAATAGTACAGAATGAAAGGATTATTATGTGAGCCTGTCAAATCAGATGTCATATGAGGGCTTTAATGACAGCCAAATCAGGTGAGAACAGGCTACATACACTCAACATCTTCTCAAGAACATCTACAAATACACTTGTATACTTACTTGGAAGAGTCTCAATAATAACTGGAGGGTCACTGTATACTCCAATACCAGCACTGTTCACTGCTGCCACTTGAATGGAGTAGGTAGTGGATGGATGTAGACCAGCTATGGTGGTATGTCTGGTATCACCTCCTGGCACATCCCTAGTCTGTGTACTCCCACTCCCCTGTACCCCATACCGCACTGAGTAGCCTGTTATGTCTCCATTGTGGTAGATACAGTCCACTTCTCCCCACTGGATAGTGATGTTGGAGGAGGTCACCCCAGAGTCTCTCACAGAAGTAGGAGCAGCAGATGGAGCTGTGCATGAGAGGTTCAGAATAGAGCAGAGAGAGACACAGGTAACTCTATGAAGTATACTAACCAGCGGCCATTGTAGTGGCTGTGGTGGTGTCTGATCCAGTCCCCCAATCACTCAACATTACAGTCACAGTGATGGAGTACTGAGTACCCTCCTGGAGGCCAGTCAGTTCATACATTGTTGCAGTCCTAGTAGTAGTGGTACTATTGGTCCTAGTGAAACAGTGAGTGTTGTTAGTGTTGGAGTAGGAGAGGGTGTAGTCACCATTAGCTGTCACACCCCCTACCAGTGACCATGAGATGATCAGAGGTGTAGGGGATGTTGTGATATTACTTGACAATACCACTCCATGAATAATAACTTGATAGACTACCACAGAGTGAGAGAGAGAAAAGGAAAGAGCAAAGTGACATTCATACAACAGCCTATATACAATGTCAATGTCATGCTCTACATGTACAGATTTACTTCAATAGGACATGACCAACATTAGTAACGGCTACCTCTCACCTGCCTCCTCAGTCATTGCAGTGACAGTGTCACTGACTATACTAGCAAATGAATTGACTGCTGTCACAGTGATCCTGTAGAGACTGTCTTCCTCTCGTCCTGATGTAGAATAGGTAGTGCTAATGGAATTGGTGTTGATAGTCCTACTGCCCTCATCCTCATCAGGACATTCTCCTGAGGTATCTCTCTGCCACATTACCTCATAGCTGGTCACCACTGAGCCATCAGGAACACTCCAGGAGAGGGAGATTGAGGTGGATGTTGTGGACACACTGACAGTAGGCACCTGGAGCTGGGATATTATAAAAGTCCATTGTTAAAATACACCCTGGCCTGGACCTGGGACTGGGATATTATAAAAGTCCATGTGTTAAAATACACCCTGGCCTGGACCTGGGGCTGGGATATTATAAAAGTCCATGTGTTAAAATACACCCACTTAGTGAGTATCATAGGTTCTGAATTGAAATGGCAAATGACAGAAGACCATGTGGAGTGATCCTATCACCTCATCCCTCCTGAGGCAGTTCATTTATTGTCTGCAGAGTCTCCGAGGTCTGAGTATTTCTTGACATGGGGCAAAAGAAATTGTCCTGTCTATTTAGGTGTCCCCATTTCAGGGTCAAGACTAGAGGGGTTCCACTGTACATGTACTGTAACTATGCTATTCTGAATGACCACCTCCATACCTTGCAGTTAGTGTATGTTTTCACATCTTAACTTCTGGGAGAATGTTATTAACTCTCGGTGTGCATGTGCAGCGAGGGTTACTGTACTTGGTTTGTGTATGTATCTGTGTGTGTGTGTGTGTGTGTGTGTGATGCCCTATTTCTTGGACACTGTAAAATGAAGGTATCAATGGCTTCGGTGCAACATGGAGCAGACTGTTCTCTATTACCTCTGTAGCTAAAAGCAGAATGATTGGCATCAAGTTTTCACTGTCTCAATATACTCTTTACATTATTTCGGTCTATCTTCCCAGTTGTTCTGGTTGTACAGATGTCTTTAAGGAATCCCTTGAAAATTAGAAGTCATGTTAATGCTCCTACCTCTCTGAAGCATATTGTCAGCAGTGATGATGTCACTCTGTCCTGGAGTCGTGCCTGGGACTCTGCCCTTGATCACGGTCATTGGGCAACAGACTTTCTCAGTGTATCTTCAAGTCTCTCTGTTGCCCTCTCTTTGGTGAGCAGAAATGTCAATACTGTCCCACTCAAGTTCTCCCTGACTTAACATATTTCTGTCTTTCACACCTAAACTTTGATGTGTCACCACTGCCTTCTATCCTGGAAGAGTGTGGGAGTGAACTATTCAACCTGGCCTTTATGATCCTTAATTCACAATATTGTAACTAATCTGAATTTTTCTTGTATATTTATCTATTGTGCACTTTCTGAACCTGATGTAGCACAGTTTCGTTAAGCATTACTAGCCTTATTTTCTTTGGTTGAGTTTAGTGTACAACCTACACCACAAAAAATTGAGTGCCAGCAGCATATAATGAGGTGCCACCGCCTGGTATATATACATATTTACTACATCATTCCACATTTTAATGATTGTATGCTCACTTCTGCTATATTTGGCTTGTAGACTACTATATACATTTTAAATTATAGCTAGAATAATAACAAATACTATAGAGGCTTACAGGTTTTTAGCTATGCACAGTAATAAAACATTACATGTTATAATTTCAATCAGTTCACATATTCTGTAGCAAATCACTTTCAAAGATTGCAGATATCAGCTCCAAGTTCCCTGACTGCACACACATTGAGGATGTTTCCAATCCTCTCATTCAGTACTGAATCAGATAGGAATGTATCTCCACTAACACACTCAGCAACATCCAGACTGGCTATACCAGTCGGGCAATTGGGGTTGACCCTCACTAATAACCAATCAAGTGTCAGAGAAGGTGCAGTGAGGACTCAGTTCTGAATAATGCTCAACATGTAGGAGGAGTGTGCAACATTAGTGGGAAAAGGGTTAATAAGTGTGGAACGATATGTGACTGTGGTGGGGTTGCCATGACAAACAAAGAGTCCTTGTCTTAGAAATATTTCAGAGAACTCAGTGCAGTTAGTACAACGCTCACGAATGATACGAGTTATATGAGAGTGCAACTGTAGTTTAATACGTTCATTCGTCTCCAGCTGCAAAAAGAAACGCTCTTAACATAGGGATGGAACTAACACATAGGCTCACACATACACACACACACACACACACACACACACACACACACACACACACACACACACACACACACACACACACACACATCTAGCTACAGGTGGTTAGCAATAAAACATATGTGTAGAGGTGTAGGGAGAGGATACTAACACAACACACACAGTTAACTTAATATCCTGCTATTGGGTTACACATGTTACTCTGTTATCATCCCTGCCCTGCATATACTCTAGCCTGTTTCCATGGTTTTTGAGATTCAAAATGTTGTTACTATCCTCTGTAAATAGCATGCATGGTGTCATGTATATAGCTATGATGTAACTCACCCCCCAGTTGAGACAATAGTCTACAGGTCCAAACTGTATCTGGAAATGCTTCTTATCTGCAGAATAAGGCACTATGTAAGTCATAATTTGCATGTATAGCTATTGACTTACCGAAAGTAAAAGAGGTGGTAGTGATTGGGGTATTGACTAGTAACTCCACAAACTGAAGGGAAAAGGTATGCACATATCCTGGTATACTGTCATCAACATTAATTTCTAATGATGTCACATTTATAGGAACAAGAGACACATGCTGAGTCATCAGAACACCAGTTTCATTGAAAAAACTCTGGTAGTGCACTTTAGTTGAAAACAGTGAGTGTCCAGTCCACTTCAATTTGAGAGCTGTGGCATTCACTGGCTTTATGTATATCACTTCAAGAGCTGAGGATAATGAGAAATAGAGTCTATATCCATACCTGATACAATCCCCAATGTATGTAAGGCTGCATCTATGCAGTAAGGCAAGGGATGATGACGTGCATTTATTATAAAGTCTCCAATTTCAGTTAGACATTTCTACATTTATTGACCCAAAGCCTAGCTCTGTTGTTGGAAAACATTTTATTTTTTTTTTACATTTATTGACCCAAGGCCTCTGTTGTTGGAAAACAAGTTGTAATAGCACTGGCCGTTGACACAGTAAACAAATCATGCAAATCGCCTAGTGTTTCACTGAATCTGTCGCTACATCGTATAAGTGGTAACAGACAGACATCGACAGACAGACAGACAGACAGACACACAGACAGACAGACAGACAGACAGACAGACAAACCACATACTGGAACTCGTGCACTGAGGGTTGCTCACCATCAGTCATTGCAACAATAGGATCACTGTATACTCCAACACCAACACTGTTCACTGCTGCCACTTCAACTGTATATTCAGTAGCTGCAGATAGTCCAGAGATGGTGTACATTCCTCCACTGGAGTCTCCAGTAGCTATCTCAACAGTCCTGTCAGCACTTTACTGTACTCCATACCGCACTATATAGCCTGTTAAATCTCCATTGTGGTGTACGCAGTCAATTCTTCCCCACTGGACAGTGATACTGGAGGTGGTACTTCCTATACTTATAGGAGTGGGAGCAGCAGATGGAACTGGAGCAGAAGAAGAGAAGAGGAGGAGAAGAAGGAGGAGGAGGAGGAGGAGGAGGAGACGATTGATGATGATGATGATGATGATGATGATGATGATGATGATGATGATGATGATGATGATGATGATGATGATGATGATGATGATAATTTTCTCTCACCTGCCTCTTCAGTTATTACAGTGACAGTCTCATTGACTATACTAGTGATTGAATTGACTGCTGTCACAGTGATCCTGTAGAGACTGTCTTCCTCTAGTCCTGATATATTGTAGTTAGTGGTGATATTATTAGTGTTGATAGTACTACTGCCTTCATCCTCATCCCTACACCCTACTGAGGTATCTCTCTGCCACATCACCTCATAGCTGGTCACCACTGAGTCACTGGGAACACTCAGGGAGAGGGAGATGGAGGTGGCATTTGTGGAGGTCACAGTAATGGTTGGAACTGGAAGTGTGTAGGGGAGTATATGTACACAAGATGTCAATAACCTTGTATTTAATGTATACTGACATACCTAAATCAATTGCAACTGTTTACGACCTATATGCATACCTTGTACAGTGTAAGTAGCCGAATCCTCAGATGGTTTATTATTAGCCACAGTACATGTGTAGAGTCCTCCCAGTCTCCCAGTCACAGTCAGGGTGTGGGTGTACTGTGAAGTCATACGATTATCTAACACAGTCTCATTTCCTTCAGTGACAGTGACAGAGTCTCTGGTCCAAGTGACAGTGGTAGCAGGTCCACCAGTGGAGATACAGGTGAGGGTGAACTGAGGACTGGCTCCATTGAGGTCAGAGTCCACAGTGAATGTCATGCCATCAGATATTGTGATGTTTCCTGAAAGAGAAATCATAATTGACAGTTATATAGGATTACTGGACTATGCCTCACACTAGCCTCGGTTCCCAGGCCTTCCCCGTTGCACGTAATTGTGCGCGTTTTGATTGTGCGGGGGAGGGAAACATTTGAAATTGGGGAAGGCCTGGGATGAAACATCACGTGAGGGTAGACGTTGGGTAGACGCGCTAGCGCGCGCCGCTGTTAGCCTCACTCACAAATTGTATATACTCGCGAGAGCTGAGACGTTCGACGTACATTGCTGGTGAGTATGGAGTATATATACGCTACGCTTTACACTGGCGTAAGTCTACTCGAACGAGAAGCTTAGGTAGTGACTTCGAGGTCAACGGGGCGCGCTGTACACGTCATCCCTCACGTGATGTTTCATCCCAGGCCTTCCCCGATCGCGATTTAAAAACGCGCACAATTACGCGCAACGGGGAAGGCCTGGGAACCGAGGCTAGCCTCACACCACTATATACCTCCTCCATTGTGATATAGTCCCACATAGACTGCCTTTCCAACTGATGGATCATTATTATCATGGACAGCATTAGTTCCAATAAAACATCGATATATACCAGATGGTCCAATAGCATTGTTGAAACGACGTATGTGAACTACTTGAGGTCGGGAACTCGCTTGAATATCACCTGATTCAGAATGGCAGCCTTGTGTCATTAGGAAAAAAACAGTCTCCACGAGGTGATAGCTGGTGAGTACTGCAACATGTACTCAGGTCAGTGTGACACTGTACAGTATCAGTATTATCGCCATATCGATTCTCCCCCACATCATCAAAGTCCACATAGGAATGGTCGGGTAGAGTATTTCTTCTGAAGGAGATGTGAGGATATTCAGTCTGAGACTGGACCTCCACCAGAGACCAGAGGAGACACAGCAGTACTGTTGTACCTCTGCCTGTAATGATGCGGAGGGCGTAGATCTACAGCTACGTACGTGATGCAAAAATGTGAGTGGGTCTGAACCCTATCAGTAGGTAACGCCGATGCATACAGTAAACTCTCTTTTAATTAATCCGAATAGCGGACTTCTACTAAATAACGGACGACACTTCATGTCCCGGCTAAATTCCCATTAGGCACATACATTAAAAACACCCGAATAGCGGATATCTCGGACAACGGACAGGAGACTGCACCGACTGATCCAGCTCCATAGAAAACTTATCCCGAATAAGCTCCATAGAAAACTTATCCCGAATAACGGACGGTGGGCGTGGGGATATTCCTAACCACACCCAACAACTGCCGCCGACAATCTAATTGTGCGCAAGCGCAGCAACATTAGGGCGTTGAATAGAATCGTATCTCGCTCTGCTATTGTCTATTTGCGTTCACCTGAGCCCCGGAAGTTGCTGAGGTTTTACGTGCTACGCAACCGCGCGTCATTTTGACAACTTCCTGCATGTTTGCGGGTAGTGGTATGCGCAGGTAACTGGAGGGAAACCACGCAGCAGTGCTGAACGCTACGAGAAGTGCGTTTTTGGAGTATTTTAGGGCTTGGTTAGGCCGAAGACTAGGGATAAGTGGCTAAAGGTGAGCCATGACGCTGGAAGCGCGTTGATACACGATGTCATAGTTCACTTGTACCGTTTTGACTGCTACGCTACATCTCATTGTAAATATGGGAGCCTAGCTAGTATTAATAACCTGAGAATCCTTGTGTCGTCCGGGTAGCCCCTTTTTCTTGCTGATTTTCACACCAGCAAAAGCTTCGAGCACGTAAGAAGCCTTCGTGCGTAAACGGCGCGTATAGTCATAGATAATATAGACAGGTTACGTGTCTATATTATCTATGGTATAGTTGAGGTCACGCGCACGACATTCATCGCGGTCAATGGCATCTCCATACTTTCCTTATGGGACATACAGCTATCTTTGGAGTGGTAGGGATTCAGATTTAGTGAGACCTATCTCTAGACGCGGCAAAACGCGAGGAATCCAATGGTACTTTTTATTTTGAAATTGGGTGAACAATAAGAGAGTTATTGCCAAAATTCGAGGGCTCAGGTGAAGTCAAATAGACAATAGCTAGTAAAATTATAACAATGTGAATTCTCTGTCCACTAAACAAAGATTGGATGTACTCTCATAGCGTTGAGATATATTCACGCGGCCCATGTAGCCTACATTTGCAAGGAGCTTGGAATAAGGAACGTGAAATGTGGTTACAACAATAATTCCCCAATAAAGGACATCACCCGAATAACGGACAATAGGCCTTGCACCAAAGCGTCCATTATTCGGAGAGTTCACTGTACCGTCATACGTCCAGTTGATAACTTTCTTACCTCTCCTGCACCCAACAATGTTCATCTTCATCAACTTCTCGCTGGCAATAACTTTTGTAGCAGAACACCAACTCTTGCGGAGTTGAGAAAATGTAAAGAATTTTCCAAATTAAACGACATTCATGCTTTGCGTCCGCATCTGGATGGCCCTCCTGCGCTAACGTGATCAAATGCATAGTTTTACACAATTACTGTAGCAACCATCACACAGAAATAAAAGCACACGTACATGTTTAGCATCTTACAAAAAGTTGCTAGTAAACCAAACAATATTCCAGAGTCATTGTTATTATGTAACAGGTATACAAAAGCTAAGAGAAAATTAACATCCGGTCAGGATCATTTCTTTTAAAGTTTGAGTAGAGAGCAAAGGAATCAAGGTACACCAGAACAGCCTCAAAGATAGTCTGATACTCCCATCTCTCTCCAAAATGCACTTATCCCTTTGTGCATGCTCACTGATGTAACAAAATGGCCAACTTTAGGTACTGTATAAACGGGAAATAGCCATAACTTTGGAACGAACCATTTATATTTGCCTTTTTAAAAATCTTCCCATTTGTCGTAGAACATCAATAGTCTTAGTCACTGTTGTGGACTGCACATAGGGTGCTGATTCATATGGTATCCCTTTTTTTTTATTTAACGTTAAATAGAATCCTGTCTCGCTCCGCCATCTAGTAAAAGTGTAGCTATGTGAGTTCTCTGTCCACTAAAGATTGGATGTACTCTCGTAGCCTTGAGATATACTCACGCGGCCCTTATAGCTTATAGACCTTGCACAAAAGTGTCCGTTATTCGGAGAGTTAACTGTATTATGTAGTATGGTGTGTCTACTATAGCTAATATGTCTTGGCGCAAGAAAGATAGTTGTGTACCAAGCCACAATGCTTATAATTATAATTTTATACAAAGAATTCTTAGTCCTAACAGACAGTGTAACTATGTAGCTGTCCATCAGAGTCAAACCTGGGGAGCACTGGCATGATAGGATTGCCATGGAGGGATTGTCGGGAACGAAGAATGAGAATGAGTGAGTTAAGGCTTGCTGCAGGGAGTATAAACACATGTATTTAATTCAAAGTCAATAGCCACACAATAGTAGTCTATATGGTGCAATTAACCAGTAACTATCATAATTATGTTGGGATGGCATCAAAAGCAGAGCATGATAGCATGCACAATGCCATAGCAATGTAGGGAGGGATAGACACATGCCACACTGCATTGTTCAATACCACTGCCATACATGGATCTATTCATACTCCCTAAACAGTCAAATCACTACAGCTTTATATGTAATTGCAGAATGCATAATGGGTTGAAAAATGTACTACTTTCCTTCTGTCAAAGTCAGTGTTGTCCATATAGCTCTTTTGTGGCTATTATATACATGTAAGTAGTATTCTTTCATTATACTTGGTAGCTGGTGTATACCAGGAATATTCCTGTATACGTATGCTGATAACACCCCTTGGCATTGGCAATTCCCTAGTATAGCTACCTGGCTAGTGGTACCCAGGGCCTACCTATTGGTAGCCTGATGATATTCATAATGGAAACTACATATCATTCTCATGTAAATCCATGTAAGTGAAGGTACATGACACTATTTATCTACTACAACTAAAAAACAATGAAAAGTTCATGTGGCAGATCCACAAGACTGCAATATAAGATACTTACAGAGTATACACTCTTTGAAGTGGGAGCCATCACACTTGACCCAGGTCCTGGCATTCCTGATCTGGCTGATGTGCTCTGAGAGAAGACGGGAGAGTGAGAGCCACGCTGGTGAGTAGATGGATGAGATGATCTGGGAAACACAAGATAGAAACCTCAGTGTAAAATCTTATTCAAGTTCATTGGGTGGCCTCTGTATGTACATGTATATGTGAAGTTCATTTGCCACAAAGGTTTTAGTTACAACGAAGGTGTAGCCTAGGAGGTGGACAGTAGGGGGAATGGCTCACCTTGAAGGACCATCACTGTGTAATCGCTGCAACCTTGACTTTGTCTGTTGAAGACCTTGAAGGATATTACGACGATTTCTAGCATCTGCATAATCTGACCATATACATATTATATTAAAATGCTGAAGGCAGAGGAAAACACAATGGAACTGAGTCATGAAGTCAAGTGTGGTCAGCTCTCAACATGGAGTGTATATACATATAAAAACCAGTGATGATTTTATCACTCATGGGGAGTCTAATAAGCCAAACAAAAAATAAGCTCTATAACTACTACAGATCTACACCTAGGCCTAACAAGGTATATTACATATAATAAGTATATTTATACATCAGTGGTATTGGAAAAAAATTCCTGTTCCCGGAAATGGATCAGGGTTCTAAAGCTACATGAAGGGACAAACATAAATGTATATATGCTCTCCTGTGGTTCATAACACTGCCACATTAACAGTTAGAGTAAACGTAGCCGAACCTGCCATGATAAGTCATCGCCTGAGGTAGGGTTCAAAGGTCATCACTATGCGTGGGCATGCGCGAGGAAAGACTTGGCTTATCTGTACTACGTGCAGGAATGGCTCAGCTAGTGGGGGGGGGGGGGGGGGGGGCAACACAGGGCACGTTCCCCACCCCGGGCTATTTTATACTCAGCTCTAACGGTACCCTGTAGGCCTATACACAAATCACTACACGCTAAAGAGGTTTTCAGGTTGGTTGTCCAATTCCGAGTTCACATATCACGCATGCGTACACCGACTGGCCTACGAACGAGCCATGTAGCAGCCAATAGCAAGTGTGCCACTCTTTACTACGTTCGTATTTGAAAGATTCTCGGTCAAATATGAACGTAAAGAGTGGTGCACTTATTATTTGCAGCTACATGGCTCGTTCGTAGGCCAATCGGTGTGCGCATGCGTGATATTTTAAACTCGGAATCGGACAACCAACCTGAAACCTCTGTATATACTGCAATTTTACGTGAAGTTGAAAAATTTCTTACTACAATGATCTTAGCGCATGCGCAGTTTGTTTTGCGTACTCCAGTAGATACGTTTGCATTCGTTCGCCATGTCATCCTAGAAGGCGGAGCAACAACCAAAGAAACTCCAGTAGCTGAGGCCGAGCCTGATGCAATAGCCGAGTCTGGACCACGACCTACAGTCTTCATATTTCGCAAAACAAACTGCGCATGCGCTGAGATCATTGCAGTAAGAAATTTGCAACTTCACGTAAAATTGCAGTACTGCAATTTTATAGCCTCGTTCCCAGGCCCACTCCCGCTACGCGCATATTTATTGTACGCGACCTTTGACCCCATGACATGAAAATGCGGGAGAGGGCCTGGAAGATTTTATCACGTGAGTGACGTTAAGGGTAGAGAGAAGGTAGAGAGAACTGTGCGTGGGTGAGCAATACCGCAATAGTATTTACGCCTACGCATTGCGTACAGTCGTATGCAAGTTCTCGGCAGCTATAGTAGCTCAGTTTACTTTAGTTTGGCTAGTATACCTCTGATTGCCACTGTGCCAGTCTATGGAGTGAGAAAAGCCAGTCTGACATCTATTGTGCGTGGAAGTAACAATGCTATTCAGGTATAACTAACGTGTACACGCTGAGTAAAATCGGGAGCGTTCCTCCTGTAAGCAGTTCTGATCTAGCGGCAGTCCCTGTTCTCCCGCTGGCGCTGTTCTACTGTCGTTCAGCTACGGTAACAATAGATGGCAGTGCCTTAGTTCATACCTATCTATGGCTCAAATACTAGGGTCAGTACAGATCATGGCTAGCCACGAGCCAGCCTTAAACGATGCCAAAGGTTCCAGAGCTCGCGAGTGCACGGGTATAAAGCTTGCACAGAGCAGCCAAGCGAATACAAGCGGACGTGTAGGCGTTGTGGTTGCTACGCCCGCGCACAATTAACTTCTCTCTACCCTTGACGTCACTCACGTGATAAAATCTTCCGGGCTCTCTCCCGCTTTTAGACGTCCAGCGGTTCTAAGATTGCGTAGCGGGGGAGAGCCTGGGAACGAGGCTAGCAATTTTACGTACACCGGATTTCAGGTCCGTTGTCCCAAATGATGCCGCGCATGCGTATCAAACTGCAAGCGTTATTGCTCTTGCAGTTGTAACGTTTTTGTATTCAGTGGTGAATCGCCCTTAGCAGGTTGAGTAGCCTTTTTACTGTATACTCTGACTGACACACTATGCTATCTGCCTATAGATGAGAGCAAATACTGTCAGTCTAATGCGCATGTGCAGCCGTCACTGGAAAAACGAACGACAACGGACCTGAAATCCGGTGTAATTTCTTACTGCAATGATCTTAGCGCATGCGCAGTTTATATGGAGACTGTAGGTCGTGGTCCAGACTCGACTATTGCATCAGGCTCGGCCTCAGCTACTGGAGTTTCTTTGGCTGTTGCTCCGCCTTCTAAGATGACATGGCGAACGAATTCAAACGTATCTACTGGAGTACGCAAAACAAACTGCGCATGCGCTAAGATCATTGTAGTAAGAAATTTTGCAACTTCACGTAAAATTGCAGTACTCTGTAGTACCTACGATTACACGTGCGCGCATGCTCGCCACCCTACCTTTACAATACCTGGATCCGCCCCTGCTAATGTAGCACAGTTCAATATTCAGCACAAGTTAGCCTTACCAAACTGTTCTTTGTTTGAGCTTGACAATACACCACGAACAAATTGCATATTGAGTGCCACAAGCGTATGATGCGGCGCCACGGTCAGATATTGAGGCTACATCCTTCCACAATTTTGATTGTAAGTTCACATTTTAACGATTGTATACATGTTCACTTCTGCTATTATAGCAATACACATTATTAAACTATGGCTAGACTAATAACAGTAGAGGCTTACAGGGTTTTCAGCTATGTATACATTACAAGTTATAATTACAATCAGTTCACATATTTTGTAGCAAATCACTTTCAAAGATTGCAGATATCAGCTCCAAGTTCCCTGATTGCACACACATTGAGGATGTTTCCAATCCTTTCATTCAGTACCGAGTCAGATAGGAATGTATCTCCACTATCACACTCGGCAACATCTGGACTGGCTATACCAGTCCGGCAATTGGGGTTGACCCTCATTAATAACCAATCAATTGTCAGAGACGGTGCAGTGAGGACCCAGTTCTGAATAATGCTCAACATGTAGGAGGAGTGTGCGACATTAGTGGGAAAAGGGTTAATAAGTGTGGAACGATATGTGACTGTGGTGGGGTTGCCATGGCAAACAAACAGTCCTTGTCTTAGAAATATTTCAGAGAACTCAGTGCAGTTAGTACAACGCTCACGAATGATACAAGTTATATGAGAGTGCAACTGAAGTTTAATACGTTCCTTGGTCTCCAGCTGCAAAAGAAACACACTTAACGTAGGGATGGAACTAACACATAGGCTCACACATACACACACGCACACACACACACACACACACACACACACACACACACACACACACACACACACACACACACACACACACACACACACACACACACACACACACACACACACACACACACACACACATACACACACACACACACACACACACACACACACACACACACACATCTAGCTACAGGTGGTTAGCAATAAAACATATGTGTTGAGGTGTAGTGATACTAACACAACACACAGTTAACTTAGGTAACTCCATATCCTGTTATTGGGTTACACATGTTACTCTGTCATTATCCCTGCCCTTCATATACTCTAGCCTGTTTCCATGGTTTTTGAGATTCAAACTGTTGTTACTATCCTCTGTAAATAGCATGCATGGTGTCATGTATATAGCTATGATGTAACTTACCCCCCAGTTGAGACAATAGTCTACAGGTCCAAACTGTATCTGGAAATACTTCTTATCTGCAGAATAAGGTACTATGTAAGTCATAATTTGCATGTATAGCTATTGACTTACCGAAAGTAAAAGAGGTGGTAGTGATTGGGGCATTGACTAGTAACTCCACAAACTGAAGGGAAAAGTTATGCACATATCCTGGTATACTGTCATCAACATTAATTTCTAATGATGTCACATTTATAGGAACAAGAGACACGTGCTGAGTCATCAGAACACCAGTTTCATTGAAAAAACTCTGGTAGTGCACTTCAGTTGGAAACAGTGGGTGTCCAGTCCACTTCAATTTGAGAGCTGTGGCATTCACTGGCTTTATGTATATCACTTCAAAAGCTGAGGATAACGAGAAATAGAGTCTATATCCATACCTGATACAATCCCCAATGTATGTAAAGCTGCATCTATACAGTAAGGCAAGGGATGATGACGTGCATTTATTATAAAGTCTCCAACTTCAGTTAGGCATGTCTACATTTATTGACCCAAAGCCTAGCTCTGTTGTTGGAAAACAAGTTGTAATAGCACTGGCCATTGACACGGTAAACAAATCATGCAAATCGCCGAGTGTTGCACTGAATCTGTTGCTACATGGTATAAGTGGTAACAGACAGACAGGCAGACAGACAGACAAACAGACAGACAGACAGACAGACAGACAGAGAGAAGTTGCTACAACTACTATCCATAGCACATAATAAAATCCAGAGCACATAATACTGTTCAAAATTTAGAACATGCTACCCCTATTCACACAAGTAACAATTATTGTAGGCACAGTCAAAGAAATAGAGCTGAGATAGATGCATGGATGAAATCGGCACATTAGTAAGAACATAGAGTAAAAAATGAATTATCGGACGGCATGTACGTCGGACACTTTTTGTGCGAAGCTCGTACGAGCTACGTCCTCAAGAATGCTACCAAAATGTAGGCCAATGATAGTGTACAAAAAAGAAAAATTGCCACATTTATTCGAGCTTTACTCGTGAAGCGGCGCATCGTATCATATCGTGGAATGTAGTGTCCAAAGTCAATGATCGGCCTTTTTCATCTATCGTCAGACACCTCGCTAAAATGACTGATATTATTTCTGTGTACTAGAAACGAAAATGTGCTTATATTCACTGTTATCTAGTGTTTGATACTATCTATACATGCATGCACTTTTGACTTAATGTGTGTGACTGTTTAGACATATTGTAGTGTTAATTACATAGTCTCAGGCTTGTAGGTGTCAGTATTGTATATGTATAGTTTCTATCTTGGGACCTATTGGAATTCCCACTGTGTGCTATTCGGTGTGGTTATGTATGTTATATAAGTGGTGTATTGTTGTCTGCTGTCTGCTCTTAGTTGTTGTACGTTGTGTTCTGTTCATTTGCCAGTAGATCAATGCATGCCTAGCTAGCTGCCTAAGTCATAGTCAGTACCGATATTTAGCATATTCAGTACAGAAATGGATGCCTTCTCGATTTTGCACACTGATCGGACAAAGTCCAGCAGTTACGTGATCAATGTTTGGCCATGCAAAACGGTTTTTTGATTATAAAACTGCTACGAACATATCTTCATTTAGTCTTATAAATTTTACAGGGTTATTCTAGTGTTCTACTGACTACCAATATAACAATGTTTTCAATGAAGCTCATTGTTCATTTTTTAATCCCAAACTGCATGGGGTTTTGGCAATTTCACGTATGTCATTGTAACGGTGTACTTTACTGCATTTGAGAGTGTTATCATGTCTAGAAACACTCGTAGGCTATGCTATGTTTCTAAATGGGCTTATAACTTCCGCCATCCCTAGATCTACATAGAGAGTCTACCGACTCTCTGATAGAGCTTTGGAATAGCTGAGATAGATGCATGGATGAAATTGGCACATTACATAATTGCTCCACAAATACCAAAGATGTATAGGGACCATTAGGTTACATGCAACAAACAGATGGACAGAATCAAATGCTTGACCTCATTATGCACATGCACACATTGGGATAGAGATGTCATTGCTTCAACTGCACTCCACATTAGAAGTGACCCTATACCAGTCCAAATGTCCTATAGCCTTTACATCAATGCCATTATCACCAGACCATATATACCTATAGTGATAGACTCTGCAGCAGTCACAGTACTGGGTAGTGTACTGGAGGTGGCCACCATGGTAATGAAATATGTAGCCCCTGGAATTAGTCCAGTGATGGTGGCAGTAGTGGCAGTAGTTCCAGCCATCTCTGAGCCAGTGTGTCCTCCATCTTGCTGCTGGTAGTAGATGATGTAACCAGTCACAGTAGGTTCTCCTGATGGAGGTGTCCAGGAGACTTGTACACTGTCCACTCCATTCTGAGACACAGTCACACCGGAAGGAGGGGAAGGAGCTGGAGGGATATCCACAATCATGCTTTATGTGAAGGTTCATAGCAAATTCCACCTGTTGTAGTAGTCTAAGTAGAGCTGATGGTTACTGGAATTGTCTATGTATTGTGTATTAGAACCTAATATGTACATATATATACTTCCATCCTTTATTGTGACCTTTTGTGCAATAGAAATGCATATGCACAGAGAAATTTCAATAGCTTTTTCAGGCACCATGTACATAACACCAGGAGATATACACTGCAAAAAAATAAAGGTCATTTTAACCACTCTGTGGTCACAGTTGCAAATGGATAGCAAACTTTTCCCTGTATGAAAAATAACGTGCCTCAACAAACAGGACACTTTTGATGTTCCAAGTACCGCTGCGCATGCGCGACAAGGGTTAATGATACATGATGAGATGCATATGAGAAGGAATATAATGCACCATCTGCCATTACCGACTTTATCTTGAAGGTAGAGGAACTGTCAATTTATCTGCACATCATTATGTTGAAAATGAGGTGCGAAGGAATGATAAGGTATGCAATGATTTTCCTGTGCATCAGCTAAAACTACCAACTGTGTTTGTATATCTCTTTCTTGCTGGTTCATTACATGAATAGGTAATCTGAAAGGCAATCCACTTCTTTTGACAGCTGAGGTTTGTGTATTGAAAATGAAATGGCAACGAATTAGGTCAGGAATTACAAGCAATCAACTCACTTTTCACAACTAAATTTCATGAAGTTTTTGTGTTGATAATGAAGTGTCAAAGCATCGCAAAGAATGAAAACAAAGGTTTTGTGTATTAAAAATGAAAATTGCAAACCATCCACTTATTCTGACGGCCAAGGTTTCTGTTGAAAATAAAGTGGCAAAAATAAGGTCAGGAATTCCAAGCAATCAACTCACTTTTCACAACTAAATTCCCCAACGTTTGTGTATTGAAAATGAGAATTGCAAACAATCTTGACAATAACTGCCTCCAGAAAACATTACATACAAACACCCCAGGGGTGTGAAATTGGCAAAGTCCAAAGCATTATAACAACACCCAATCATTAACGATTTAGCAGGTAATTTCTCATAAATTTTATATTGAGACCACAAAAATTATATCATACAGTAGGCTGTAGTATTCCAACTGTGATAACCACAAAGTGGTTAAAATGACCTATCAGAGAGTCGGTAGACTCTCTATGTAGGGATGGCGCCGACACGGACACGCCCATTTACCAGATGAAACGGCTCATAGCTCCTGAACGCTACAGTTATAAGCCTTTTCAGACATAATATGTCTGAAAAGGCTTATAACTGTAGCGTTATATCAAGGCTCTACAAGTGTTTCTCTATCATATAAGACCCTCAAAGTATGTCAAATACACGTATACAATGACATACGGAAACTGCCACACCTCCGTTTTTGAATTTTTTTTCATCATCTTCTTCTTCTTCTTCTTCTTCTTCTTCTTCAAACAGTCTACCTCAAAATTGACAAACGCGCTCACCTTTATTTTAGCATAAAACGATTCCTTTCTCTCCGGTGCATGATCCTAGGCCAACAGAATCGTCGTAGGATCCCTCTCGCATGAGAACGACAAGGATTTACGAGTACTTCCGTATAGTCGGACGCCATTTCCTCATATTGGTGATGTGATCACTCATGCGCTATTAGCCGATCGCGCCTGCGTCAACATAATATGCACGTGCATAGGTTACACACGTGAAGCGGGCTGCTAGTCTATGTGCTGCTTTTCGCCGCGCTGTTCGTCTTCTTGCTGTTCATCGTCATTTTGACACTTCTCTGCGCTCAAGTTTGCTGCGCTTTTTCATTCGTCAGACTATTTCACCCCGGCAGTACAATCACTCTCAGGTACGTCAGTTTTACTGTAGTTTGGTATCCACTTTTATCTTTTCTCATAAATACAGAGTTCCGTCAGTTTGTGTGTCTGAAGGCCCTTCGCTACTGCCCCGATTCACAATTGCAATAACTTTCAGGTAATATGCATCGGCCATGTAGCTACTACTGTCCTTTTCACAAAGGTAGCCAAGCAAATGCCCAGGGTGTTGGGGAGGACCACGTGTAGATAACAGCTAGGAGACTGCTAAACAAAGCTGTGTAAGTCCATAAAGAGCCTGCTGGATTTTTGCTCAAGAGCATTAAGATCCACAGAACTCAAAGGTAGGACTTTGGTCAAGGGTGTCACACTATGGCCTCAGAGCCATTTTTGGCTTGCCAGCACGTAAATGAGACATTTCCATACCTATTAATGAGGATGACCAGTGTGTTGTAGCTGAAGAACTCCCACACTGGTGACAAATGTTGCATGTGCACATGTACAGAGAAAGAATGGGAGTGCTCTAGTCAGTGTGAACCCGTTACTGTTGATGCCATTCTGACCTAGAAGGCAGCCTTTGATAAGCCAATACAAGAAGACAGGCACGCCTTAGACAATGTGATAGTGTCCCACTATTGTAATTTAAAAGTAATGAATTTTCCTCTGAGGGTCTTAAAGGGCGGTCTACAATCACTGGACTGGACCAGTGGACTGGACTAGTGGACTGGACTGGTGGACTCATTAAAACCGTTTGCAAACTTGTTCCCATGCATGAATTCTAATAGTTAGAGGGATTTATAAATACAAGAAGACAGTGACTTTTCTGTGAAGTATGTTCTTTGCATGAGGCACATTGTCGTTTTAATACTTACAGGTACATGTGTACTAAGGCATGTGTCTACAGCCACTGTACCAACACAAATCAACATGCTACATGTAGCTCTGATACCCCAACTCCTGCAAGCTCATCACACAGTCCTACATAACGTCAGCACAAGCTTACCTATAGCACTACTAGTCTTGCATGCCAGACCCACTTAGAGGGTCTGGCGCAAGACTACATGCAGCATAACGAAAGACTATAGCACAACACAACTGGTGCAAGACTATAGCACAACATAGTAACACTTAAAAAGTTGGTCATAAAATCACTGTCTTGCCTGGGTCTAATCCTATGAGTACTCAAAATTAACCCACACTATTGGAATTCATGCCTGGTAACGAGTTTACAGACGATTTCAATGAGTCCACCAGTCCAGTCCACTGGTCCAGTCCAGTGATTGTAGACCGCCGTCTTAAAGGCAGCTTCTTCCAATTAGTAGTGGTGGTTGCCAAAGTCAACCGAGTATTTCCTGTAGTCCCTGCGTGATGTACACAGTGTGTTCTGGCAACTACCAGAAAATCACTAAGTTATGTTGACATGGCTTACCAGCATGTGACATTTCCATACCTATTGAGGATGACCAGTGTGTTGTAGCTGAAGAACTCCCACACTGATAACAAATGTTGCATGTGCACATGTACAGAGAAAGAAATGGTAGTGCTCTAGTCAGTTGATGCCATCTGACCTGAAGGTAGCCTTTGATAAGCCAATACAAGAAGACAGGCACGCCTTAGACAATGTGATAGTGTCCACTATTGTAAAGTAATCCAATTTTCCTCTGGGGGTCTTTGTTCCAATTAGTAGTGGTGGTTGCCAAAGTCAACTGAGTATTTCCCTGTAGTCCCTGTGTGATGTACACAGTGTTTTCTGGCAACTACCAGAAAATCACTGTGTTGACAAGGTGGATGCCTTGCTGAGCAATGATGTAAACTCAACCTATGAGCAAAGCACAGATACAGAATGTGCAGATGTGAAGTAGCTATAGCATGCCCCCTGGATAGTGCAGCTAGAGATATGTCACTGTTGCACACTTGGGGTTGGATGAGTCACTTACTGACAGACTGCATACTCATATCATGCAGTTAACAAGAGTGCACATCACTTTGTACTACAATGTGCAGGTGCTATCACATCCACTAAGGGATGATGCAGCTGCAAGTGTTGTTAGATTGTACTTAATGAAATAGTTGTGGTGTACCTTGCTAAGTCAATAAGACTGTGTGTAGCTGTGACAACTCTCCATTACAAAATGTGTATTTTGACTGATCTCCTTCCCTTCTGTCCCCTAAACTTCCTTCATCTTCAACCTTCCCTGATCTTGCATTCTACCAAACAAAGCCACGCATTTTGCCTTTTTCTTACCTGTGCTCAGTAGTCTGAGTCATAAATCTGACAACATATCAGGTGAGATAATAGAGTCATAGGGTGAATGAAGCAGGTACACCTAGTTGTAGCACTGGAAACATCTCTGCATTATCACCAAATACCAAATATCATTGTCATGCGCGTGCACCCAATATTCAACTTATGGATAAGTGGGTTCACCCACAATGTTATAAGCATTCGTCTAGTTATATGTAAGCAGTGCTGAGTCACTTATGGGCATGTATGTGTGTATATACAGTACTTCTGTTTGTGTGCACCTTCCTCTAATATTCCTCACTCTGCCATACAGATCTTCCTCTGTCTGAACCTATATAACCAACTGAAACCCTCAACACCACTTCCAGAATGTGTTTTGTTTCATTTATGGATTTTATCTCGGATCTTTATTATATTATGGCCTTCATACTTTCCACACTTCCTTTGTCAAGTCCTACTACTGATTGCATCAATATTTTCTCATATACAATAATATTTCCTCACAATCAATAGCAGTATGTTTGTTGTATCTTGTTCTCAATTCTCTGAGTATGACTTCAAAATATTCTTGTTGCAACATTACAGTAACAAGTAGAATGTAAAATAAGCAAGTAGGGATAGTAAAGCAATCCATGAAGAAGTAGAATTTGAAGTGGACACTGCTGGGTATATACCCAACAAAAATTAGTGAAACAAGTGTAAAAAACATTTCATTAAAATGCTTAAGGATGTAGGGATGGTAGTGCCAAAAAGTAAAGAAACAAGATTGTGATGACCTGAGTGGTGCACAGTGAACAACTGATTATGATGTGACCATATACACAACTTATGCATGTGGGGAAATGATTTAAAACCGCGTGGAAATTATGCATGCACAACAATGACAGACTAACAAAGTAACATAGTTTGGAGTTCAGAGTTCACGCTACCACAAAGATGAATTACAATTCATGCACGTATGCAGATAAGGGATAATTGCATGCAACAATAACAACATGCGTAACCCCTCCCTACATTTTATTTCGTGGGGTTGCGCATGTTGTTATTGTTGCATGCAATTATCCCTTATCTGCATACGTGCATGAATTGTAATTCATCTTTGTGGTAGCGTGAACTCTGAACTCCAAACTATGTTACTTTGTTAGTCTGTCATTGTTGTGCATGCATAATTTCCACGCGGTTTTAAATCATTTCCCCACATGCATAAGTTGTGTATATGGTCACATCATAATCAGTTGTTCACTGTGCACCACTCAGGTCATCACAATCTTGTTTCTTTACTTTTTGGCACTACCATCCCTACATCCTTAAGCATTTTAATGAAATGTTTTTTACACTTGTATATTTTAAGGTGATAATCACAGAGAGGTAATAGCTATATATGTAGCTTCATCTGTAGAACCATGGATGTATTACATGTACCTTGGACAGTAAATTGTGCTGAACAAATTCCACCTGTTGTAGTAGTCTAAGTAGAGCTGATGGTTACTGGAGTTGTCTATGTATTGTGTATTAGAACCTAATATGTACATATTTCCATCCTTTATTGCGACTTTGTAGTGCAATAGAGATGCATATGCACAGAGAAATTTCACTAGCTTTTTCAGGCACCATGTACGTAAAACCAGGAGATACATGTAGCTTCATCTGTAGAACCATGGATTTATTACATATACCTTGGACAGTGAGTTGTGCTGAACTCTCATTATTAGATGGTCTGTTATTAGCTACAGTACATGTGTAGAGTCCTCCAAGTCTCCCAGTCACAGTCAGGGTGTGGGTGTACTGTGAAGTAGCGCGATTATCTAACACAGTCTCCTTTCCTTCAGTGACAGTGACAGAGTCTCTGGTCCAAGTGACAGTGGTAGCAGGTCCACCAGTGGAGATACAGGTGAGGGTGAACTGAGGACTATTTCCATTCCGGTCATAGTTCACAGTGAATGTCATACCATCAGGTATTGTGATTACTCCTAATGATATAAACATGCAAACAATTTTTGGACTATATAAAATGACAATACATACAGCATATTCTTGGCCGTGTACATAGGGAACTACATGTAGGGATATATGTCAAATGAGTAATAAGGTTCAGTCTGCTTGACTAACAGCCTCAGCAGCTGATCTACATGTTTAACATATGCCATTGCCTGGATTAAATAAAAAACAAGAGAACGTCACATTTTCTTGAAGGAAACACTATTACCATGCAAAGTGTAGTATCAGGGTTCTATCCAGAAGGGGGGGGGGGGGGGCAGGGGGGAAGCTTCCCCCCAAACACCGCAACTTCTCCCCCAAGCATTCAAGCTCCCCCCTGTTAGTGTAGTGCTTGCAGTAACCTAGTCTATTTGACTTCATGTTAATTTGTGCACCCAAGAATTTTAAATAAATTGGCTCCTTGCACTAGATTGCATCTCTGGCAATGTAAAATTCAACATATTCTGCCCCCCAGACCTCCCCTACTCTTCTCAGTGCTAGCACACCTCACAGCTTCCTCCAAACCAAAAATCCTAGATAGAACACTGAGTACAATATGGCATATAGCACATACATACATAATATTCACAGGTTTTATGTACCTCCTCCACTGCCATAATATAGTCCCACATAGACTGTCTCTCCAACTGATTGGTCACTATCACTATGGACAGCATTAGTTGCAATAACACAGCGATATATACCAGATGGTCCAGTAGGATTGTTTCTCCGACGTATGTGAACTACCTGATAGTGACGATCCTCATAAATATCATATCCATCACTATAGAATGGCAGTCTTGTGTCACTGCCAGGAGCAAACCAGTCTCCACGATGTATTCCCACACTGCTACGACAACATGTGCTCAGGTCAGTGTGACACTGTACAGTATCACTATCACTGCCAGTGCGATCATCACCCACTTGACTGAGGTTCACATAGGAATGATTGGATAGGTTGTTTCCCATGAAGGAGATGTAAGGATATACAGTCTGAGACTGGACCTCCACCAGAGACCAGAGAAGACCCAGGAGAACATACAACAGTGTAGCCTTCATTTCTACCTATAAGTGAAAGATGTGTTCACATGCCCACAGAAGCTGCGGTAGAGTAAGATTAGAATAGCGTGGGTAGGTACCGGACAATTACAGATCGCTCGCCTATATATAAGGTCTGCTGATATATACGCAAGAGTATTCTGCGTGCTATGCGCGCTGTAAAATTAGACTACAGAACTTACCAGCTTACAGCTTCCAACTTCGACTCTACCCATATAAGACCACATAAAGTTAATTCATAGTTTTGCATCCTTCCGGTTTCTTAATTTCAATGCGGCGGGCGGGGACCTGATTTTTCGTAGGCCGTGAGGAATTCTTGCGCATGCGCGAACAGTTGCCGTTTCTCCTAATCTCAAATCCGCCTGGGAACTCGATCACAGTTATCAGCCCCTGAATGATTCTCTATAGAAGACAATACTACTAGAATATAGTCCCATCCCACAGGATGGGATTATGGACACACCCTATTATTTTAGCTCTATGCAGCAGGAAAAATCCCGTGCGGGCGGGGATGAGAAACTAAATATTAACTTTATGTGGCCTAAGTGAGCCACTGACAATTGCTTGCTTATAGGTATTCAAGGGAGGTAGAACTCAGTGCGAAAGTCACAATATTTATACGTGTTGCTACATATCCCTGCATCTGTAAATACTATACTGTCGAAGTAGCTCCTAACAAGGGTTTCAAGTGCTCCCTACTATTCCGCAGAGGCTGAGAAGCACATGCACTGAAGCAACTTTCTCGTTTACAAAATCTGAAGGGCGGACGGATGTCAACTCAACGCGAATGCTTCATTTCTTGCTGTTTTAACCATCTGCTTCAAGTCGCAGATCTAGAGCTCAATTCTGCAAAGTTCTTCAGCTACAACGCCACATCTCGTGACTTCTCTGCTCGTACGGTGAAAATGGCTTCCAACAAAAGGAAGTTCTAGGTCGGAACTTATTAACCTTTGGGTGATTATTACGAACTTTTAATGAACATTCCAGGCCGTTTGAACTGAAGACGAATTTCAAAGAAAAAGAATCGGCGTTTTTATAATTTCCGAGAATGCGTACTTGAGAGTATTACAGAGTGTAGACTTAAAACATGCGATTCCGCGTTCGGGAGTTCTAAGCCCTTACATTTGTTAAGGATGGGCGTGTCGGCGCCTGTTCTATACATCTGGAGGAGTAACTCATTTGATTCAGGTATGCAATCAATAAATACCAGGACAAGCTCTAGTCAGGTTATGCAACTGAGATAACCACACACTGGTCAAAACAACCACCTCTTTATTGCAGTGAATTAATTAAGAATGTAGTGGTTAAAGGAATGGAGTGGTTAAGGGAGGAGAGAGGGCGAGTCCTACATGAACAAAACATAGATTTCTCTAATATAGGCAACTTATAATAAAATAAAGTGTCCTGATTAGTGAGGTGGGACAAATTGACATTCCTCGTGATCACAATACACTGTAAAACAAAGGTCATTTTCATTAACCTAGCTCTCTGCATGTGCATGGTTATCTCAGTTGCAACTTTCATATAGTGTATAGTATACAATCACTAACTTGAATTGAAGTGAGCCGGGATGATTTGATACACACAATCATATATGTATTTATACAACTTGCATATTTGCTATACCCATTTGAAATAAGCGAAACTAATTGGTTTTCTCTCCATTAACATCCATAATCTAGCTACTTGTAGTGTAGGAAGTTGTTTTCAAAAGCCAGAGCTATCCCAAACCATTTCTCTCGAGCTCGGTAACAAAGAATTCAAGGTAGTGGGTATTGAGTTATCCCACTTCAGACAGGATGAATTTCCCTCTCATTAATTCAAAGTAGTGGGTGTAACACACTATAGCTACATGGTCTACACTTGCAATGTAGGAGGTTGCAATTGTTTTCAATTGCAACCTCCTACATTACTGATTACTCAAAATATGCCACTTCAAACTAGTCGAATTTCTCTCTCATTAACAAAGAATTTAATTATTAAGTTATAGTACACTGCCTATATGTGAAAGTTACAACTGAAATAACTACAGAAGAGTTATAATGACCTTCATTTTTGGCAGTGTATATATGTAACATGAATTGATCCTGGATTATATGCAAAATATCTATGCTTCACATGTTCTTCACCATACCAATGGAATATTTGATGTTAGATATGTAGATTCTAGCCATCCCACACATAGAGTGTGTGACTAGTGACATCTTTTAAATACAAGACTGGATATGTTGAGCTGAGGAAACCATCCAGTATATACCAGGCCTTTTTTTATATACAAACAGTAAAATTGTTATTACACATCTGCAGCCCTGGCACGTAGCTATTACAGTACAAATTCCGCAGGCAGACTGGCAGGATCAAAACTTCATGCACCTTTATTGTCGTGGGAGAGCGGGATCGAGAGCGTACTATTAGCTAAACCCGCGGCTTGTATACAACGTGCGTGCGCGGCGCGAATACACTGAGACGCGCGCGTATGGAACGCCATCAGTAACAAAAGTACATGACCACCGCGGGTCGACCTGAGAACACCCGGGTCGACCTGAGACATCTCGGGTCGACCTGGGAAACCTGAAAACATTAGGTTCGACCTGGGAACACCCGGGTCGACCTGAGACATTAGGTTTGACCTGGGACACTCGGGTCGACCTGAAAACACCCGGGTCGACCTGAAAACACCCGGGTCGACCTAAGAAAAACACCGCGAATGGGGTGGGCCCTATTTCGAAAGGGCTCTGGCCACGTGTAGCAAGACAAAGTCAAGTGCTAACAGATGGAGTCTACTGAGTGTTCAAGGGTCGATGTCAAGACATTGCTTGTTTGTTTTGGAGAGCGAAAACGTCCAATAACACTTCCCGCGGAAGCGTCAGTCTCCGATCTCAAACTTCAAATTGTCCAAGAGTATCGTGATGTGCTACCGCAAGGCAGCTCGTCTACTGATGAGAGTATTGCAGAATCACTCATATTGCAGGTGAAAGCCGAAAATTGGGATGGCGTATTCGTTGATGTGAAGAATGGGGATGATATAGTTGACAAATCTGTGCTGCGCATTGTTACTGCTAATCCCCAGGTATATAGTAGTTGGATCTTGATAACTAGTCATTTTGTGACAATGTTGTTCCCCCCCACCCCTGTTTATTGCCTATTGCATGTGCATGCAGTATTTTGTTTGCACAAAGAGGTTAACTGTACTGATAACAATTTTAGGAGGGGGCCGTAGCGAAGTGTGCATCAGAGATATGCTCCAGCATGAGTGAAGCTGCGAACAAGGACAAAGATGTGATTGCAAGGCTGTTTAGCCCAAGCAGCACTGTCCCACGTAAGCGTTCTATGGCTTTTGACCCCACTGCAGAAAGTTTTAACGCCACACAACAAAAGAAGAAGAAAAGTGTTGTGCGTCCTGTTTCTCGTGATGTCATATTTCTTCCAGAGCCATATAATACCGTTCCACAGAAGCGCATCAAAGCAGGGTTATCTAAACAGGGCCGTATCAAGTCTTTGGTTTTCAAAAGGACTATGACACCACTGCAAGTTAAAACGACTATCATATGTGGATTCCAGTCCCTCCGCTGTCCTGATATCAAGTTTTTGACGGCTACCAGGGATAATAAGCTGGTAGAATCACCAGAGCTGAGTGGGGAGGATGTTTGTGGGAAGAGGGGAACAGTGTATGTGTACCAATGTGTTGAGGTAATATTATATCTACCTACATATTGGGTATTTAGTAATGTGTACCTTATTAATAATAGGACAAATCTTCACCGACAGTGAACGAAGAGAGTTCTGATGATGATCGATTCCCTCCAATTCAGATGGTAAGAGTTTGTTTGGCTTACCTTAGTGGCATGACAATAATACACAGTATTAATGCACTCAGCAAGCCAGCTCTGCATTCCCATCTCTGTTTAGACGTACAATGTATTTATCTATATAGAGATCTACAGTTCCATCAATGGCTTCTGCACATGGCTCAACACCTTCATGTTCAGCTGACACAAGTGTTCAGGTATTAATTGTTTATGTTCAATTAAGTGGTACATATCAGAGAGTCGGTAGACTCTCTGTGTAGGGATTGCAGTGCTTTTCTGGTCCGAGATTCTATGTAAAATGTACATGTATATACCTCCTTCATGAATATTAAAACACGGACACACCCATTACCAAGATGAAATGGCTCCGAACTCCCGAACACTACTTCCTTTTTGAATACTTCTTCCATCTTCGTCTTCTGAAATTGGGGCAAATATGGTTCTTTCACAAAACAACATCATTAGCTCAGAATTGTAGCTAAGCTATCAGGCTAACCCTATATAAGCTTGGAAGACTTCCCATATACTAAGTAGGTGCTCATAGCTGGTGGGCTTTTTCGTCTTCGAGTCATGAAACCCACCAGCTATATCACAATGTATAAACCATAAATGACTTTAACACTATGTTTACTGTAGATTGCAATTGCTGAGGAGCCGGGTCAATATGAGTTTGGCATACTGAAGGCTGGTAAATGAATGTACATGTACAACTTGTACAAAATGGTGTGGTAGGGTTGTATTACTCCGTAATCTTCCAATTAACTGCACTGGAGGATCTTCCTGAATACAGACATCTACATGTGCAACTCAGGTTCAGTACTAGATGAATGCAAAGCATTGAGGGCGAGCAGAGCAAATCCATTTAGTTGTAGTTAGAATTGAACATCACATGCATGTGCCAAATTATGGAATATCGAACCATACGTGTGAAAGGATATTTGGTATTTGGTGATAGACATACATGACACATTCCTTAAAACTTTCTGTACAACTAGGTGGGCTCGCTCATTGTGACAGTCAATTATACCTAATGCTTGTGCAAAAAATCATATTATTTTTGCTTTTTATAGCGGAATCTGAACGAACAAGGTTCATTAATACTCTGTCGCTGGTGGAAGGTTTGACCCATGAGGTGTCAAGAGCAAACATATTTGAAAGTGTCACCACCCTCTTCAAGTCCGAATATGAAACGATTGTGAATGAGATCCCACTCCGCATCCGTTTCAGAGGGGAGAGGGCTATTGATGACGGAGGAGTCTCGCGTGACATGTTCTCAGCATTTTTTGAGGCTATCTATGGAAAATATTTTGATGGTGCTAGTCTGTTGTGCCCTGTTGTAAATCCCCACACGAAACAGTCAGATTTAAGGCTAATTGGACTAATTTGTTCCTGTGCTTACATTTCCAGTGGTGTGCTGCCTCTACGCATTGCATTTCCATGTCTTTCTGCAATGCTACTTCCAAACCATGGCAAGCTACCAGATCACATATTCATAGACACTCTTAAGAACAGCGTTAGTATTCATGATGCCTTTGTGATTGAAGATGCCTTTCAGAGAGTGCAGTTGAAGGAGTCATCCTTCTCTCCGTCTGTCCAGACTCGATTGGTGAATGTTCTAAGTAACTTTGATTGCCGAGAGCTTCCGAATCCTCAGAATTTTCAACGTATTATAATAGACATAGCAATTTATCATTTTCTCAGGAAGCCATCTGCTGTTATTGCAGATATTCAATCTGGAGTACCATCTGTCCACTTACCATTTTGGAAGGGAGTAGACTGCGCTTCATTCTATACTCTGTATAAAGCTATGCAAGCAACCCCTGCTAAGGTTTTGGAAATGATAAGCGATGTAACCACCTCTGATTCTAGACAGGAAAAGGTTTTATCATATCTACGCCAGTTTATTGGTAACATGAGACACAATGAGGTTCAGCGTTTTTTACGGTTTGTCACAGGGTCGCCAGTGTGTTCCTGTAAGTCATTGCTAGTGACCTTTAACAAGCAGGAGGGACTGTTGCGCCGGCCAATTTCTCATACATGCAGTCAAACCCTGGAGTTATCCTCGAATTATGAATCATATGCAGAATTTACAGAAGAAATGTCATCAGTACTCTGCAACCCTGACGGGCTGTTGTGGACCATGGATGCCTACTAAGCAATGAACATTTGCTCTGACATAATACTCAGTTTTGCTGTTGGTTATTATATACATGTAGTGCTCTGAGAATATGAGATGTAGGGTTACTGAAATTATTGTGTGTATATACACAAAAGTATATGATTATGACTAGTGAAGTATGCTCTCTGCAGCAAATTTGACAATAATGGAATAGGTGTTTGCTATTCGGTGTGTGTAATGATTCTACACCATATATAGTACTCTATGTCCAAGCATGGTTACTGGATGGATCTTTGGACTGTATATAATATATCATATATGCATGTGTACCTTGTACATTGTACAGCTAGCATGTAGCTATCCTATAGCTAATTATAATGCCCACTTGCCCAGAATTACGCAGTTGAGCATGCTGTTCATGGATGTGCATGCATTATGTCATTCCTTCACAAATGTACATCACATCCTGGCTCTACTATATGGATTATGCATGTGTGAAGACAAACATCTCAGCATCTATTTGGTGTAGTGAACTCTAAAACCAGGTCTTTGATGATTGACCATGATTGTTCCAACCTTCAACAAAAAGGTCTATTGCGTGGTTGATTCTGGGAAGAAAAACATAATGAAGGGCATAGAGACATTGTGGATTTGAATGGTCCAAAATACCATGTGATTCCAAGAAATAGAATAAGCGATAGAACAGTTTTGTGACACAGCAATGAAGATCTCGCCATAACCTTTCAATTCGCTGATTGTGAGTTGAGCAACCTGTTATCATGCTGTTTCTGTCAGGACCCCTGTTTGAGAGCATATAACGGGCTACTAGCACATTCTCTCGGCCAAAATCTGATCTTACTCTGGATGGCAAGCCAAAACATTGAACTCCTTTCAGAAATTGATCAAGAACGGTTGAAGCACGGTTATTTGTGCTACACTTCATGAACACGATTAGTCGGCTGTATCCATCTATCCCAGCATGGGTCACGAACCTCCATCGGATAAGTTTGTGGTGGCCATCTGTATGTACCATAAAATAAACAAGTTCACATAGAGATGATGTAACACACACTGGAATCCTTACCTATATGCCACAGGGAGTTCGGTCCAGGTACAGAGTATGGGCGGCGAGCATGGGCATTACCTCCCCACCGCATTGCTATGTTTATAGGGTCAACTTCATGAAGAGCCTGGCGCAGACGTGAGCGTGTCACATGGTAGCCCATTGCACGCAACCGTCCCATCACCATTATTTCACCCAAGTATGGTAGTTGATGATTTATCTGTCGAACAAGTTGCAACAATTCGGCATCACTAGGTATCTGGTGTTGATTCTCCAGCATGTCATACTCAACACGACGGCGGTAAATGGTCATGCGAGAAACGCAAAATAAAGAAGCAATTTCAACCCAAGTGAATGACAAAGAACGCAGATACTCTAGCTGATCTGGCTGTATCAAAAATCGAGGTCTTCCAAATGGACGATGCTCTACAGGTGCATGATAACGGGATCTTACAGAAGCACGCTCCACAGAATCACGGTACTGTTGCCATTCAACATGCAACGATTGAAGCAATCCTTGGAGTGTTGAAAGTCTCTCACCATAACCCAAAACCACACTAGATCTACTACCTTCAGTCTCCATTGCTGAAGTAGCTAGGACACCACTTAAGTGAGAAATTACCCTCTGACAGTTTTCCAGTCTTTCTACTGCATACTCAGAATAGGTCAAACTAGCGATGCCACTTTGCCTTTCTAAATCTTGAAAAAATCTTGACAACATTGCAAAGTAATCACTCCAGCCCCATGCTACAGAATCAACTTCCTGATCCATCAGATCATACGCTACCTCATCTGCAGAAAATCACATGAAGAAGTAGGGTCTAAATCAATTCCAATTAAACCACATCATTCTACGTTTACTAACATAGTGAAGTGTAGGGTAGACCACATGTAGGCACTGAGGAGGCACTGAGGAGGCACTGAGTCAACTTCACTCGTAATCTGCAGAAAATCACATAGAGAAAGTATAGTCTAAATCAATTCCAATTAATCCACATCACATTACGCTTACTGGGTCGACCACGTGAAGGCACTGAAATTAGACAGCGTGGAGGCTTCAATGCGTAGTCAAGTCTGTTAGTCTAGACTACCACTTTAGTAGACACACACCACTACCACTCTAGTACAGTAGTAGACCACAAATTACTTGATTCGCCGTCGGAACGTGTCTCATGCACGTACTTGGCCAGTACGGAATAGTGTCATCCCAGGTCGACGCTGGGATGATGGTGTCGCCCCGAGATGTCCCGAGATGTCTCAGGTCGACCTGGGATGATGGTGTAGCCCCTAGTGTTCCCAGGTCGACCCGGGTGTTCTCAGGTCGACCCGCGGTGGTCATGTACTTTTGTTACTGATGGCGTTCCATACGCGCGCTGTGAATCTTAGACTACAGATGATTTTAGGCAAAAGAAGCTCGCGTCAAGTCGTATTCCAGGTAGCGTTTACCCTAGTTTTAGCCTTTTTAAAACCCTTAGAAGGCAAAATGCTCTTTCTTTAACAGTGGAGGCAATGCTATACAGAATATGAACGTGTAAGACAGGAATCAGATTCTATGAATTTGGAACCTGCTCTGAGTGTGGAGGTCACATGTATGTACCTTTGATCTGGAGATGGCGTGGAACCATCAACGGCGAGGTCGAAAACCATTCTGGACGATAAGTTTGCGAGAGCAGTAGCAACTACTATTTAGAGCTATACCTCCTACAAATGGCACCTAAGTCTGTGATCCATGACAGCAGGACTATGTTTGACTTAAAACGGGTTGTGCATATCTTGTGGTTAAAACGTTTGCTGCGTGTGTGGTATTATACAAACCCACTGAGGTATGGTTACTACTAATTCCATTTGTTTCTGCAGCCAGGGATTCTTGACCACTAATTCTTCAAAGGTTGCAGTAATTAGTGATACACACAGTGGGGGGATCACAGAAACCTCAGTGAAGATATAACTGAGATAGGAATATCGTTTGAAATTGCATTTAAATAATACACGTGTACACTTATGTTACAGCACAATATAAATTTGCATTACATAGCTATAAGCAGTTTGCATGACAATAATATTGGAAATTACATGTAATACACATGTACACTTACGTTACAGCACGATATACGATATACCAGGCCAATTGAATTTAACCAAGTTATTCTCTATAATCATTTCTGATGGTAATATTGCTGACGGTTGCGTCATTCACTTTCATTGCAGTAGTATTGATCCAATTCCTTGGACTGATTCTCTATAAAGTTCTTGTAATTGTCAAGTGCAGCCGTAGAATGATGGCATGCTGTGCTTGTGAGAACAAACCAAATGATGACTGGGACCTGTATAAACAGGCTGCTCTAAGAGGGAACAAGATGCTCTTGTGAGAGAAATGGAATCAGAGAGTGAAGAAGACAGAGAAAGTAATGAGTCTGGAAGTATTGAAAGTGTCCCAACTTATGGAATATGAGAAGATATGTCATGCACTTATTGCATACAATTATCATGCAAATTAGCTGCTTAATGTAAATCTGTAACGTAAGGGTACACATGTATTAAATTCAAATGAATTTACCCATGGTACTATGGTGTCTCAGTCACATCTTCCTAAAAGGGTTACAAATAGGCTAAACGCTACCTGAAATACGACTTGACGCGAGCTTCTTTTGCCTCGCACAATTATTGCTGACTCAGGACAATCTGGCGCCGGCCGCGATTGGAATGCGTATTATGCATATAATCAATCTGACGGCGCGCGGATGACGTAATAGTTGGAGTAATACAATGGAAATCCACCTAGAGACACATGGAAATCGACTTAGCACACTAGTTTCAAGAGAAATTAAAGTACATGTACATGTCATATTTAACTGCCAACAGCTGCAGATCGAAGAAGCAGGCGCGATGTAGCATGGACTTTGAACTCGCAAGTAGCCGCATAATGGCCGCACTAACAAACCCATGGAAGAAAACGTTTTATGCCAGTTTTTGCCGTTTTCTAGTGATATAGGCTTGCGAACCGCAGTTTTCAGTTTTTTCTTATATACACAGCCTATTTCCATTATTCTGATGTCCTATTAGTGAGCTTATCTCTGGTATCCAGCACTGCGTTTAGGAAATAGCACTATCTGAAGGCTTAATTACAGTGCTGGTAATCGCGTGGGCGTGGCGTTTCTATGGCAACGAACACATTCAATTTCAACGACAAAGACTAAGCAATAAAGTGGTGTAACAGCTTTTTTCCTTTCCTCATTTTGGCTTAAACATTCGTGCTCTTGCCAGTGTCTCTGGTCTGTAATTAGTACCTGAGGCTGCCTTAACCAACCTGAGTGCTTAAAATCATCTGTATACATACTGTTAAACGCGCTTTAAAGTATTTGCGCACGCGCGTTATACACGCCGAGGATTTAGCACTTATCAGCTACGTACGTATATAGTTCATTGACAATGAGTTTTACGGAAAATTGTGCGCTCTCGATCCCGCTCTCCCTCGACAATAAAGGTGCATGAAGTTTGATCCAGCCAGTCTGCCTGCGAAATTTGTACCACTACGTGCCAGGGCTGCTCCTGCAAAGACACTGGTATACCGTTGCCGGAGACTCAGATCAATAACTCACTTCTAAGGTATTTTGGTGGTTGTAGATCTACGTGAAATAAAAGTTTCACTGTTCGTATAAAAAGGCCTGGTATAGCGGTTACGTTGGTTTCCTTAGCTGCAACATATTCAGTCTTGTATAAGATGTCACTAGTCACACACTCAGTGTGTGTAAAATGGGGATTGCTAGAATCTGCATATATTTAACTCATATTCCTGGTGGAAAGCATGTGAAGCATGGATGTATTGCATATAATCCAAGATCTATCACGCTTCGCTAATCAGGACACTCTATGTATTAGTTATAACACCCACTCGACGAGTGATATGGCGTATATACCAGCCATATCACGAAGAGGGGGTGTTATGAGTGATTTATAGCCTGGCTCCATTGGTACGCAACCGAGCGGCAGAACGGTTGTTTCTTGTTGGGGGGACAGTTGGATCGACTCCAGTGCCAGTGAGAGCAAGGTTCAGGCTGCTGTAATACTCGTATAGATCTACCCCCCTGAAGTCGCCCGTCTCGGTAAAAAGCGGTTGTTTAAACTGCTCCCTCGTCTAGTGTGAGTGCCAGAGGTTCAGACTGCTGCACTACTCGTGCAGTGCACATATCTGATAATGCACTGCAGAGTGTGCTATGGCTTAAATATAGTGCGGTCAACATCAAAGAGACCGCTTGGAGCCAGGCAATAATTTATCGCTATATATATACCTATATTAGAGAAATTCTATGTTTTCTTCATGAAGGACTCTCTCTCCCTCTCTCCTCTCT